>VKOC01048122.1:0-18915 GCA_009364415.1 Spea multiplicata | reverse complement strand
GCATGTCTGGGAGGCAGCGTGGCAAGCCTGGGCTCAAATGTGCATAAATTGGGGGGCTGGTTGGGAAATAAAGACAAGAAATGTATTTTATCAAAGTTTTTTTATTCTGCTGTTTGTATTTAACATCATTTGTTTATTAAATTATTTTAAATAAATGAAAAATTTACATTCATTTTTTTATCCGATTAATCGAAAAAATAATCGGCCAACTAATCGATTATTAAAATAATCGTTAGTTGCAGCCCTAGTAGTCTTATATTCAGGCTTTTTCTTCTCTTCCCAAAATTAATATTAAAATTTTGGGGGGTCATCTTAAAATCAGGGTCGTGTAATCGAGCAAATACGGTATGCAAAATTGTTCTCAAATTCCCTATTCACCTTCTTCTATGTGTTCATTTATTGATTTCATCACTGTTTCATGCTATTTCTATGGCAACCGTCAGAAAACGCAGAAAATGAAGAACATATACGAATATTCATTATTCGCTTGACAGGCTGGACTCCCCTCTGACAGCAGATATAACAGCTTCCGGCACGAAAGCCGGAAAGCTGTTACATTTTTAAATGCAGGCGATCGCATAGAGATCACAGTGTGATCGGTGCAGGAGGATCGCGGGGAGGAGAGTGAGAAACCATGTTTCTCACCCTCCTCCCATGCTGAAAAACGAAAAGGAGAAAAAAAAGGGCTGATAAAGTATGGAAAATCTATATAATTTAGGTATTTCTGAAATCAGGAATCCTGAATTGATAAACTTGGAGGGGATTTTCCATCACTTTACCTAATTTTGTGAGCATTCAGAGGGAAAATGTAAAACAAATTAGGTTTTTTTTTTTCAAATTTTCGCTAGTTTTTACTAAATTTCTCTTTCTAAATTTCAGCTAATCATCTAACTATATAAAGTTTACACTATTCACTGGAAAAGAAAATAATTGACAAATGTCTAATTCAATGATGATTTGTGGAAGAATCCCAAAATACTACCCTTAACTAGAACCATATTGTTTTTTCTATGAGCAATAGGATTGGGATTTTCAATTTTCTTGAATTACATTGTTACTTTCAAAGGCCTTACACATGACACATTTTCAGGGTTTTTCTGATTTAACATGTAATCTCGTAGTATGGGGCATTGAGGAGACTCTGCAAATTCCAGTTGTGTTTGAGATCCTGAGGGACAGACTACATTTTAATACCGTATTTGCTCGATTATAAGACGAGGTTTTTTCGGAAGCAAATGCTCTGAAAAATACCCCTCGTCTTATAATCGGGTTGTCTTATAATCAGACCTCAAATAGGTCTGACTATGAGACTAATATCCAGATCCCCCGCAATGCTGCAGGGGACCTGGATGCTCCTGCCCCCCCACTTACCGGTGCTTCTGAGTCCCCGGTGTGTAGCCGGAGCAGCGTGTAGAGCTCTACGCGATTTGCGTAGACAACTTCCGCTGCAGACGGAAGGAGGTGCGGCTAGCAGCAGGAGTTGTCTGCGTCCAGCATATGCTTGCCTTCCCCGGCTGTCAGAGATCAGAGTTCCCAGCAGTGGTGCGGCACCTAAATTTTCCTAAATTAATATTCAGATTTGGGGGGGTCCTCTTATAATCAGGGTTGTCTTATAATCGAGCAAATACGGTATATTTGTTTTTATTTTTATAAAGCATATTTAGAAGGCATACTATTTTAAATTAAAGTAAATTAATATCATATTATTGTTATTTTTATCCAGAAAAGGAAAGATCTCTAAATCACCTCTGAGAGGACCAGTTTAACACTGCCAATACAGACAAAGTGGATGTATTAAGCCCTTACTGCTCTTTAAAATCTCCCGTTTGCTGAATAGTGATGATACACCTATCATGCAGTAATTAACTGGTCTTCTCACCCTTTTGCTAGGACAAGTATGCTAATTAAACTTTCCACTAGTATGAGGATGTTAATTAACCTTTGCTATGCTAGCAAAGCTAGCTTGGCTCATGAAATCTGCTGCATATGATGGGAAAATTGTTGCCAATTAACCCCTTCTCTGAGATCTAATTACACTGATTGAGTTGTTCATTGTGAAAGATAACAGCCTGGGCATTAATTGGATTATTATTGTTGTAGATAACTACTTCATTCTTAAATGTTTAATTGCAGTAATGAAAAGCACTCATGTATTGCTTTATTTACAATGCATGGGTATTTGTTAATCAGGAGCCTTCACTTCCCACAAAGATAAATTGACTCTCCAACTGTCATTATGTAATGATTATATTGTTCATTTATCATTCAAGTAACAACAGATTTAAACAGGGAAGCTGACGACACTATAAGGTATTGACCGGGTTTGTGTTTCTCTCGGTCTCAAAGATGAACTGTCCTATATGAGCTACATATACATCTGAATCAAGGACGGAATATATTTTCATATGTGTTGTTTTCAGGGTATTCTAGTTATTAGAAACTCTGACATGGGTTAAAATTCTTATGATTTTTTTGGCTGAATTCCCTTGATAAATCAGTGATGATTTTATTGGAATCCTCGTATCAGGAGAAGTTGTAACTTCTTTCCTGGACTCTCACTTCTTTATGTTAGCAGACTACATATGAACATCTAGTACTAGAGAATGTGCAGTTTGACAATTACTCTATACAGCGGCGTAACTAGAAACCACTGGGCCTTGGTGTGAAAAATTGGCCTGGGCCCCCCAACTTCCAACAGCTGGTCTATGCCATCATTGCCCCCACACAATTGGTCTGTGCTTTCTTTGCCGTTTTCCCCTTCCAACATGCAACATATTTAAACACATTTACACAAATTACACATACTCATATTTAACACATACTCCATCTCACCCCACTTACACAATTACACATCCATGCTCACATACACACACATCCATGCTCTCACGCATACACAAGTACACATCCATGCTCTCACACATACGCAAGTACACATCCATGCTCTCTCACACACACACGCACACATACACATTCATGCTCACACACACAAGTACACATCCATGCTTACACAAACCCAAAAGTACACATCCATGCTCACACAAACATACAAGTACACATCCATACTCACACTCAAGTCCACATCCATGCTCACACACACGCAGGTCCGCACCTATGCTCACACACACGCAAGTAAGCACCCATGCTCAAATACACGCAAGTCCGCACCTATGCTCACACATACGCAAGTAAGCACCCATGCTCACACAAACACACAAGTCCACATCCTTGCTCACACACGCGCAAGTCCACATCCATGCTCACACATACACAAGTCCACACCCATGCTCTCACACACACAAGTCCACATCCATTCTCACTTACACACACAAGTTCACATCCATGATGCACACACATAAATATATATCCCACCCCCGCTTATCTCTCACCGCTCCTGCAGCTTCCTGACCAGCTGCTCACACAGCCACGTTTCACCGCAAGGTCACATGACATAATTAATTATTAATATATGTCAATCACAAGTTGAACATAGACATGCACGTCTTCTTAGTGTAAGACTAAAATTGTGATAACAGGTTGCATTGCAGGGCACTGACATTAAATGGCAGTGCTGTTTCACTTACATACCTCAGAAATATGAGAACCGATCAGTGAAAGACACACAATGACAGTATTAGTGATGTTTAAAATTCTGATGACTGAGACGTTTCAGTGTCAAGGCTCAAATGCTTTGTTTATACCAGAACATGTTTCGATTTGACCTGGATGTATTACATGAAGGACCTTGGGACCCAGAAACTGTGAGAATTTGATATGCTTGCCTTGCAGCTGTGCATTGTGCAAGAAGATGACTTTTACAAAATCAACCCATTGTAAATAGAAATTATTGGTGAACAGATTTTTAGTTTAAATGACTGGCTGCACTCTGTGTACTCTACAGAACACTATAACATTACACTAGTATACACAGGTATAATAAGAATGCAGTCACACTGGACATCGTGGGGAAGCGGGGGAGACAAAATTTTCTGCCTGGTATCGGCAGGCGTTGACCAAAAGGGACATAAAATGTTGTAAGTGGAGTATATGGATGGGCTTCACTTAGTTATTCAGTTTGGAAAAAGACATCAAGTTCAACCGCCATTTTACTGTCCGTTCTACTATTATGTCTTAAGTCCCTTTGCAGGATGACCCTCCTTTCTGAGTTAATTATGTTATGTAATTTTATGTCATTTGCAAGTATTAAGATATTTCTTACAGTATGATGTTCCAAATAATTTATAAATATATTAAAAACAACGGGACCAAAGTCGAAACATATATCTATCAAAGAACAAGAACTTTTTCCTCAATCCTATGTGTTTTATTTAATTCACCAACCATATGTGTGGCACTGTTTCAAAAGTATTAGCAAAATATAAGTAGACTATATCCCTGGTCCACATTGTGACTTACAGTTTCAATCAAGGCATAAGTTAGTTTGATATGACCTCTTATTAAAAAAAACAGGTTGACTTATACTAATGATATTGTTGCATGTAATCATTTCCTTGATATTCAAAACATCATTAACTCAGAAATGGTCAGTCCCAAAACTAAAGAAGTGTCCAAAAACAAAATAAAAATATCTAATGTTGGTCAAGATAATCTGATTGGGTAACAGTGCATAACATGCTATTTGATGATATTATATCACCAACCTTCTAGATAGATGTCCGGAAGGGGGAAGAATCAGAACACATAGCAAGTTAGAGGTCTGTGTTTATATCCTTCAAATCCTCCTCTTTCAGTTCCTTAATCTCTGTACTGCAGATAATATTTTATCACCAGTGTTTGTATTTTATTTTGCTATATATATATAATTGTTGTTAACTATAAATGTAAATTTTGTTCTAACTGCTAGTTCCATGTGCCACGTTCACTTTTTTTTTACAATATATATAATCAATATCTATGTTCTCCAGAAGACACAGATTCCTGGATATTTAAATTAAAGGAGTCATGGACATACTATTGTATTTTTCACCTCTATCCAGGTATCACACTATTGGAATTCCAAACAGATGCCTGGTTTTACATAGGGGGGCTGTGTTGAGCACAGAATATTAAAGTGACCGTCATGATAACAATGTCTTGTCTTTTTGAAATTATTAGTTAATTAATTTAGCAACTGTAGACAAACAACCCCAAAGCATATAAAATAGAAATGGATAATACACGTATGTGTGTCTTTGTAAATAACATTGTGTATGTCGAAGAATGCAAAAAGTGATAACCGTCTCAGTCTCTTTTTATGACTTTCTTGTTTAAATACAGATAACAGCATCATGTGAAGGCTATTAGGCTTCTGTTACCCCAAATAACAGGTGGTCCTCTCCCATAATAGGCTTCTGTGAACACTAGCTGTAAACCAGGAATTATCAAACACTATTAGGAAGTCACATATGTTTGAAAATATTTAGTGATAACTGTGTAGTAGTCATTCTGGACTTAAAGTTAATGAGTCCTTGTAGCTACCCATCTTTGGTGTTTACAAAACATTCAAAAATCTAGAGGGCAGGTGTTTGTTATCCTGCATATTTACTTTTAAGCAAGGAAACCGCTTAAATGCTTAGAATGTTTTCTTTTGAAGCATTCTGCTAATTAAAAACATGTATATGTAATACCTTTATTTATGCAAATACGTTTGGTGTCTATCAGAGAAGCCAAACTTACTTTGAAACCTAAATAACTGGCATCTTTTGGTCCTTTTGTCCATAAAAATGCACAAAGATGACTTTTCGTACATCATGGAAATGTGTGGCTCAATGAGTTGTGGAGAACAAAAAAATAAATAAAAAAATGTGTATAAAAGGAGGAGCACAGCCTAAAGAGCATAAAGGAATACACATTCAGATTCCCAGGTTGCTGCTTAAGTAGAAATGGCCAATACGTACACAAATTAGTGCAAGAAATCAACATATACCCAGCAAATATCATTCAAAAAAGCACCTATCCAAGGCGTACATATTGGGGACTCCATTAGACTATATATGGCCATAAATTTCTTAGCCCGCCACTACGTCAAAGTATCCTTACAAGTCCTATCTAATGTTAGTTCTGTGACTTGGCCGGCTTGTCCACCATAGTAACTATTAAAAGACCTCATGTTAATCAAGGCATTCAGTGAAAACTATGCTGATTCCTAATTTGCATATGAAATACCATATATATATATATATATATATATATATATTATATATATATATACCTACATACTGTGTGTATGTATATATGTATGTATATAGTGTGTGTCCTGTAGACTAGTTTTGCAGCCCAAATTATTGGCACGTCTGGCACATATATGATTAGCTAAGAGATGAATATACGGTAAGTCACTCTCTTACATACAATTGTCTTTTGTATCGTAAATTACAAGATTTTTTGAGTGAAAAGACAACAATAATGAATAGCAAAACATTCTTTCTTAGAAACATTACATTACATTTATTTATTGAGTGCTGGCAATGACCTGTCTTCTGACGGTTATGATAGGGATGAGTTGATTGAATCATGGAAAGAAGTAATGATTATAGAAGACAGTCGCAGCTCATGACAGGAACAAAGAGGGTGGTTAGGGTTATATTTCCATAAGAGGGTAGAAATGTAGGGGGTGCAGCGTTGGCAAGGGCTCTGCAAATCAGCCAGTGGACCAACTGGCACAGTGGTGCAGCAGATGAGGAAACAGGAGAAGGGGAGGCCAGTTAGTAGGGGTTGGAACAATCCACATACAATATCACAAGAAGATGGATTAATATTTCGATTTCAGATATGTTCCATTGTTTCTGACCGCAGATACAACAGTTCTTGGAGATATTGAGCTTAATGGATGCCATCCATGATGCAATTCCAGAAGTTGGTGAGGCGAGGTAAAAAGGTCAGGAGGTCAGATTAGGGTGTCTACAGCATATAGGTGGTACTGGAAGCCAAAGGAATATACAAGTTGTCCAAAAGAAGAGGTGTAGATTGAGAATAGTAGAGGCCCAGGAACTCAGCTCCGAGGAACACTGACAGTGGTTTGTGCAAGGAAAGAGCTTGTAGAAGGAGGGAGTGGTTGACAGTGTTAAAGGCTGCGAAGAGGTTCAAGAGTGAGAAGTGGCCATTTGTTTGTTTAAGCAACAAATAGTAATTTTAAGGAGTGCAGTCTTGGTAGAGTGCTATGGACAGAAACCAAATTGTAGAGGGTCACGCAGAGAGTTTGTGGAAAGAAAATGAATTAGTTGATTATAAGATAATCGTTCCAGCAGTTTGGATGCCAAGCGGAGAAGGGAAACCAGTTGGATACCAGGATAGTAGTTTAATGGGGATATAGGATCAAGTGAAGGTTTCTTTTGGATGGGATAATGATGTGTTTAAATGAGGGTAGGAATACACTGGAGGAAAAGAGAGATTGGTTATTGTTGGGGTAAAAGACTCCATAAAGATGATAGGAGATGTGAGGGTCAAAGGGACAGCTGGTGAGGTAGGAGTATGAGAGGACCTGATTGGACTGAAGCAGTTGAGTTGAGGGGGGCAGGTGGTGAGGAAAGGGGTCAAGGTACCATATGATTAACATAATAAGGGGGTGTTATCCCTGATAGTGTCTATTTTGTTTTTAAAATAGGTAGCAAGATGTTGGGTAGAGAAGTGGGAGGTGAGGGGGGTGCTGGGGACAGAGAAGGGTGCTGAAAGTAGTAAAAAGATGTTTGTGTTATGTGAAAGGGTGGAGATTAATGAAATAGGTTTGTTTGGAGAGATGGAGGGACGTGGTTAGGAATGTAGCAGGAATTTGTAATTTGTATAATCTTTAGGTAAACAAAACTTCCTCTATAGATGCTCATCAGTACATGAACACCTTTGGAAGACACAAGCCTGTGTGGAATGCCATGGTTGAGATGGGCGGCATGGGGGACGACACACATACAGGACTGATATCTAGGACTGAGACAAGGAGGTGGAGATCTTTGAAGGTAGAGGCAGAAGTGTGTTTGTAATCTGTAGAGTGTTAAGGTCACAGAGGTTTTGGCAGGTTTATGGTAGAGGAGGTGTGTGGTATAGGAAGGCTAAATGTTAACAGGCTTTGGTGAGACAGAGAGAAGGGAATGTTGGAGAAATGTGATATTGAACAAGGGGGGGAAGAAAACCAGGCTAATTTGGTGGGCCTCATGGTGAGGATGTTGAGGATGGGTCATCAATCAGTATTGAAGTCACTCATGATTGGTGTAGGGAAGGTGGAGAAAAGAAATTGAGATGCCACGCAACAAAGTTTTCAAAGAATTGGGAAGTAGGGCCAGGAGGCATGTAGAGGCCTGTAGATCACAGCAGAGAGAAGAGACAGACAGGGCGTACTTCCAAAGACGAAGAAGAGAGAGGGAATTGGTGGCAAATTTTAAAAACTGCAGCTGGAGGAGAGGAGGATTCCAACAACACCTTCCTGTCTGCCTTCAGGTCTAGGTGTGTGGCTAAAGTGTAGACCACTGTAAGGAGGCTTAGGTGGTTAGAGATGAAAAGGTCATGAACGCAAGGAAATTGTTCACACACAGAGTATACATTCCAGAGGGCACAGGAGGAAGGGGCTGCTGGAATTACAGCAGACTCGTTTGTGAGGATTGCGGTTGTTGTGTTTTGTATTCAAGGTGCGGGGACAGAAGCAGGTTGGAATGACTGGGCCGGGATAGATTCAATCTACCCAGAGCACAGAAGTAGGATTACACAGGCCAATAAGAAATGGGATTGTGATTTTTGGGGATAGACTGCCTTCACCCTAGATTGGTTAATGGTAAAAAAAAAGGTTTGAAGGAAGAAGAGAAGGGAGGGTTGTGGAGATGGTGGAGGTGGTCATTAAGCAGAAAGGGAGCTGACATCTGTTTAATGAGTAAGGGAGAAGAAAAGTAGTGTAAAAATATTATGGGGGTCATAGTGAGTATTAGAAGAACTAAGAACAGAAATTAGAGAAAAATGTAAAGATGAAAAAAAGCAAAATGTCTGAGAGTGTATGCTTTTATGCACCTGTGTGTATGAGGGTCCCTAAATAAAATAATCTGATAATATAGTTTGTGAAATGTATAAGCACCTTTTAAATGTACATACGTTTAAACTGCAAAACTATGTAATAGACATCTGCAGTTTAAATTGTATTTTAAACAAGAATAATATGATTTGGTAATCTACCAATGTTCTGTAATAAATTATTAAAAGAATAACATCAGTAGGGTTGTGCCACAGACATATTCTATAATAAAACAGTATTCCCATTGAGGATGAACATATAAAAGTGATATATTACTGGGAATCAGAAATAAATGTGGATCACAGACCTCTGATGTTCCTGTTTATAGCCCAAACTCCGGAAAAAGCCATTGTGAGAATTTCCAGATGGCGCACAGGACCAGTACTGTATGAGATATTTCACTGCCGGCAGTAAGATAACTTACCCCACTGTCTGTTCCAGGAGAACGTGTGACGTAACACATCCAAAAGGCATAAACCAGCTGCTTGATAAATATATTACATACCACAGCATTAAAGGGTGCAGGGAAATATTATTATTATTGCCCCTGTTGCAAAGCACTTGTCCAAGGACTGTAGCCTATGGCATTGAGTTAAAGTCAGTGTTATCTGTACCATATGAAGTCTATTTTTCAGAGTGTTTTGCCAAGAGAAAGATAACATCTAGATTAATAAATCCATGATAAAATGAACTGTTTCCCTACTGTAACCTGTAAGTGAATTCAGAACTAGACTCACTCTTATATCCTGTATAGACATTTTTTCACATACAATAAAGAGCTCTTTTTATATTGTACTGTGTTGTCTCCAGCTCCTTTTTTTCAGAACCCTCTCCCTGCATTGTAGATAGGGAAGAAATGTGCATCAATCAATGAGACTGGTGGAGAGTAACTCAAGTGGAAGCAGCTGTTGGTGCCATGGAGAACCAGTGGTATTAACTATGAAAAAAGACAAGAAAAACATTTTTTGGTGTTAAGCTTCTACTGGAGTATATAACAATAACTGTTTGGATATAGACAATATCTGCGTATATTCACTGGAATGCAATATATGTCCCAGTTCAACCCATGAGGTTTACATTGACAAACATATTCTTTATTTCCCTATATATGTTTTTGTTTCAATAAAAAATCTAAGCTGTGCCATCAGAAGTAGTGGGTCCCAGTACAAACCTAAATATGATAGTGTATGGTGTTAGAGCATCAGGGATGAGCCAAGGGTTAATAGTGCAAGGGAGATGAGTGGGAGGGAGATAGTGAGTGTGTGTGTGTGGTGTTAGAGCAAGTTTGCCTTATGTGGAAGAATAGATTGAAATGTAAAATGAGACCAAATAAGGTAAAACCTGCTCTTTGGGATTGGTGTATTCTAATGAGAGTGTAATAGAAAGTGGATGAGAGTGAAGGAGAGTGAAAGAACCAATGAAATTCCAATTGCTTTGTTTCTTGGAGGTCTCTCAAAATATGCAAATCGTGTTAAATATACCGTATATTTCAGGATACCTTGTAGATATATCTGCTAGTGTTGGCCCTTTATTTTTTTTAAACTAATTTTTGGTTTATTTACTTGGCTATTCATAGTATTGTTTGGGTCTTATGGATAATATATATATAATTATTATTTTATTGTTGATGTAAGTTCAGTGACATTTTAGGACATAAACTAAGTGAGATATGATTTAGGAGTAATGGCTACAACTACTGACTGTGTAAGATTTCCTACATTTATTAATAGCTCACTGACATCACAGGGGACATTTAGTCCCCCTTGGTGTTTAGTATTACATGCTTTCTTTTTTTAATGCTTGTTTGGGATTCCAATTATCCTCCTTGATTAACACATGTATCTGGCACCCTCGCTCTGCCTTCCTTCCCCAACGCATTCTTCTCATATGGACCTAATGAATGTATTGCCATGTTAGATTATAGTGACCTTTATCTTTATCACCTTTTCCAGACAGTGACCCTTACACAGGCTCAATTATAATGGAGAAGTTCAGGTGGGTCACATAACAGGACGATATATGACTATTAGCAGGGCAGTTTGCAAGGAGAGTGTCAGGCTTTATGCAAGGTGAATGAGTGTGCTTTAGGGGTGTAGTAAGCATAGGGTGAATAAGCATATGTTATTAGAGTGAATGTGTGTTATTGTATGTGTTAGAGTCTGCGGTTGTTAGAGGATGGTGTTAGAGAGTGTTAACATAAGGTGTTAGTGTGAGCTGGTGTGTGTTAGTGTATGGTGCAAGTATATGATGTTAGAGTGAATTTGTGTGTTAATCTATGGTGTTAGTGTGTGTGGGTGTTAGAGTTAGTTTGCATGTTAGTATGTGTTAGCCTGTGTGTCAATGTATGTGCGCTACTTGCTAGCGGCGCCAAAGAAATCCTGCACCCAGGCACCAGCAACCCTAGGCTCACCCCCCGCATTAGAAGGAACATCTCTTCACATAAATGCTGGAAATAACAAGGAGAAAATGTAAAATTGAAAAGGAGAACAAAATAATAATAATGAATCTGCTCATTCACATTACTGCTCAGTGATGGAAAATAACCATAACCCCAGTTGTGTTGAGTATTTTATTTGCTTCAACGCAAACGTGACTATGCATTTCCAGTTTAGCAATTTCATTACAATTAATGGAATGCAATATAAACCTGCACATTTTCTTTTATTTCTCCTAAAGTACAAAGCAATCTCATTTTTTCTACCAGACAGCAGTGTTCTTCTAGCAATGGATGAAAGAGCTTTATTTATTAGACTATTGAAATTGCAAATGAAGGTAATAAAATCAGCATCATTCCTCCAGTGTGTTAATGGAAATATAGTGGGCCTATATAAGTCATCTTTGTCTGTAACATGCAGCTAAGAGTCTTCCATGCAAATGTAATTACAGTCATTTATCTCAATATTCCCCAGCAATAATTTGTTGTGATGTTCACAACGCTACCATTCATTGTTTCTCTGTATAACTAACATTATTTGAAAGGGGCACTTGCCAGCTATATATTCTTTCTGCCTCGGCTACAGCATTATTATAACTGCTACTGTGTACAGAACTTATACAGTTCATAAGGGCCCCAGATGGTGGGGGACTCCGTTCTGACTTTGCACATTAATATTTTTTGTTTGGAAACCTTTACCCTGATTTGTAGCAAACAATTCCACTGTACTTCTAAGTAAACATGGAATGGAGAACATTGCATAATGACATCAGACTCCAGTACCCTCCGTCATATAGACTGACCGAGCCTCAACGTGGCCCATGACTGCCTCTAACAAAACTGTTGCTCCCTCACAACTAGATTCCCGTGGATCTCCTTTTTTTGCAGCTGGCAGAAATTTCAGGCCGGTACAGGGTCGGCCCAAGACTTTGTGCTGCTTGGATCCGAGGATGAAATGCTGACCCTCCCACCACCATAACCACGGCCACTAAACAAGCCTTCATGTATTATGTTATATCATGATTAATAAATGCACTCTCATGCTCTATCACACTCTCACATTCTCATTCACCCTCACTTCCTTCCCTTTCCAGCGACTGCTATCCATGTCCATGTCTCCTTTCCCTAGCTCTGCTTCTTCTGTTGCCTTTTCATGATCTTTTGTCTTCTTTCATTGTTTACTTTTCCTTGTGTCTTTCTTCATACGCTTCGCTGTGAACCTGGCCTCCCGGATCAATCAGCCATCAACCCTTTACACATTCCTGCTGATACACACTTACACATACACATCCATGCTCACACATTGGGTTTACTTTTGTTGAAAAAATCATGACACGCTGTATGCAATGTGTTGTTGTTCATCTGAGCTTGTATTTACCTATTTTTTAGATCTGCTAAGGAACAGATGATTGTTATTATGTCCCTTTTCACACATTTGTGTATGTCAGTCTATCTATCTATCTATCTATCTATCTATCTATCTATCTATCTATCTATTATAATATGCCAGGAAGGAAGTGCATAGTGTGCTTACCAACATGACAAAATAAGAAGTGCTCTATGTACCAAAAACAGAAACACCATTTGTGGTATGTGACCAGATCCTGGTCTTGAGGCCAGAGGGTCAAGGTTTCCATCTCTCACAGGTACTGATCTAATCTTAACGAAAAACTTGAGAAGATAATTTTACATAAAGATTAACTCATGACTTAGTGCTCCGACACTCCGCTCACTGGCCACTTTATAAGGTGCACCTGTTAAATTGCTTGTTAATACAAATAGCTAATCAGCCAAACACATGGCAGCAACTCAATGCATTTAGACATGTAGACATGGTCAAGACAACTTGCTGAAGTTCAAACAGAGCAGCAGAGTGGGATTTTCTACTGAGATTTTCACACACAATCATCTCTAGGGTTTACAGAGAATGGTTCAAAAAAGAGAAAATATCCATTAAGTGGACATTGTGTCAGAAGTCAAAGGAAAATAGGCAGACTGGTTTGAGATGACAGAAAGGCAACAGTAACTCAAATAACCACTTGTTACAACCAAGGTATGCAGAATACCATCTCTGAAGGTACAACTTGTCGAACCTTGCAGCAGAAGACCACACCAGGTGCCACTCCTGTCAGGTAAGAACAGGAAATTGAGGCTACAATTCACACAGGGTCACCTAAATTGGACAATGGAAGGCTGGAAAAACGTTGCCTGGTCTGATGAACCTCGATTACAGCTGCGTCATTCAGATGGCTGGGTCAGACTTTGGCGTAAACAACATGAAAGCATGGATCCATCCTGCCTTGTATCAAGGGTTCAGGCTGGTGGTGGTGGTGTAATGGTGTGGGGGACATTTTCTTGGCACACTTTGGGCCCCTTAGTACCAATTGAGCATTGTTTTACCTGAGTATTGTTGCTGATCATCTTCTGATGGCTAATGGATAATGTACCATGTCACAAAGCTCACATCATTTCAAACTGGTTTCTTGAACATGACAATGAGTTCACTGTACCCCAATGGCCTCCACAGTCACCAGATCTCAATCCAATAGAGGACATTTAGGATGTAGTGGAACAGGAGATTCTCATCTTGGATGGGCAGCAACTATGTGATGCCATCATGTCCATATGGACCCAAAATCTCGGAGGAATGTTTCCAGCACCTTGTAGAAAGTATGGCACGAAAAATGAAGGCCGTTCTGAAGGCAAAAGGGGGTTCAACCCCCTAGCAAGGTGTACCTAATAAAGTGGCCAGTGAGTGTATAGTAAAATTGAGTGTTGCATGTTATATTATTTTTATATTTAGAGGGGTTGTTTAACTTTTAGTTTAGTTTGGGTTACAATCATGGATTTAAAAAAAATAACAGAATAGATATAATATCAATAAAAATATGAGAAATAGGAATAGCATATTATGTCCAATATTTTTAGAGTTCGGGGCAGGTGGAGCTAAGGGGTCAAAGGGGGGAGTGTAGCTTTTAAAGGATGTTCGAATACACATTCTCATTTTCTCTGTCTCATGTGATTAGAACATAATACTTATGAGAATGTGTCTAACCTTGTTTCCTGATTGTGCTTAGTACCATCCTTGAAAGTCTTTGTAACAGATTTTAATTGCTATTAAAATCTGGAATTATTATGTAAGTTAGATCATTGCTCATAATGTACCTTTGTTATGTAGCACAAGCAGTTAATGGTTTATAATGTTTACACATTTCCTTTCTGATGGTATTTTTTATATACTTTATATATTTTGCCTGTTTGTCTTATGTTATATATGATATGCTATGTTAATATAAGGTGTGACGGAACCCTCCATCGCTGGGGCCACTGGAGAGGCCTGAGAGCCAACCTCTTCCCTACTGGCTATGGGCCCTGGTTTTGTAAAGACTTCTGTATCTACCCCCAGAAGTATGTCATCCCATCACTTGCTGAGGGGATTATCTCTGGCAGACAGCCAGGATCTGCAACCAGGGAGTGACTGCAACTGTTTCGGTTTAATGTCAGATCCCCCATGGTGCATTAATGTGTTGTATAAGTCAGTCATCGCCCCCCCCCCAGTTCTACCACTACAGCCATTTACCCCGGCCAAACCTTGTAACTGATTTCGGCCAGCAATATAAAATGGAGGTTGGTACCCTACTGTATTGTCAATCCCTTTACTGACCCTGTTGTCTCTGGGAGGCAGATTAAGGGGCGGTTTGTATCCCAATATCTTGATTTATGTTAATGTGTGCTTCGCTGGCCATATCCAGCCCTGTGTGGTTTATACCCTACACTGAGTCTCTGCTAGTGACTGGGAACCCGGGGAAAGAGTGTGTTGTCTCAGGCTAAGGGAGCACAAGTCAGCTAGGGTAGTCGGTCGGACTATCCAGCTCCGTGACGTAAGGGTAAACAAAAAATGTATGTCAGTATATTATGAATTGCTGTCTGGCTTTATATATTTATAACAATTAACAAAGATTGACTGATTCAGAATTTCCACAAATATAAATGGTACAGTAAACTAGTAGCAGTAATGTGACTGCAGTCTGTGAGGAAACGCACCATGCATGGGGCAATCTACTTAGACATAACATAACCTTTTTTTTTTCTTTTTTTCATTCCAGAGCCAGTTCAGTTCCCAACAGCGAGGCTTATAATCACTTTCAGACATCTCCAGTTGCAAGAGAACTGAATCTTCCATTGAAATGTTACACTTGATGCACAGTGGACTAATTGCATAGCAAGTAGAAAGACAGGGTCCACCTGTTGTGAGAATAAGAGGCAGCTGAGCTCTCTCTTACTGGCTTACATTATCAATAACATTGTATAGATAAGGGGAATGACCAGCTATTTGCCCCCCTGGTGTCCTTACTGCTGAATGCTTGGAAATAAAATTATATTATTGGCACTTGGCCTTTTAATGACACACGCCATTGGATACAGCATACTATGGAAGTTGTGCAAGCTAGGCACAGTCCTCTATAGCAGGGGTCGACAAATTTGGCTTGGATCTAGGAGCCAGGTTTTTTTCTTCCCCAACCATGTTTTTATTTTCATATATTACCCCCTGGTCTGTAGTTAAAAGGCATTTATTGGGGCAATACGACATAAAACACACCTTTCTTTAGTGCTGCCCCACTTTACAGTAACACAGTTAACCCCTTCATGATAATCCAGATATGTTGGTGCTTATAAATATGTAATCATCTTGTAGATAAGTACTCACATATACATACAGCTCCCCCTCTCCCTTTTACCTTGTGGAGGCCTGTCCGCAGTGTGTGCAAGCTGCCTGCTGCTGACTCTCTACCAACATGGAGTCTCATAACATGAGTCCCTGGATGCCATGCACCTGCAGCACTCACCTTAGCATCCCCTGCAGCCAAGCGGGGGGTAGCTTTCCAGATTTTTAGGGAGCCAGGCAGTGATTTATAGCCGCCATAGTGCCCGGGGTTATTTGAGACTTTCCATACACTAACATACACTTACACACTCTACCACTAATGCACACACTAACATTCTACGCTCATGTACACACATGCTAACACTATACACTAATGCACACATTCTAACACTATATGCTGACCTACACACTCATGCGAATGCCATACTGTAACATACACAAGACAATAGATGCTAACACCACACCCATTTATAAGAATACACACTCTAACACCATGCACACACACACACACTGGCTCTAACACTATATATATACACACTAACTCTGACACTACAGTATACGCACACTGACATCAGCACTATACATATACACACATACACTCTGCGGTAAACACGCATACTCCAGCACTATACATATACATTGACTCTGACTCCCCCACACACAGTCACATATACCACTCTTCCTCTCCTCCCCTCTCACCTCGTGAAGACCTGCCATTATGTGACCCTGCTGTGCACCTAACGGCAACTGCTTCGCCATGCCTCCGCAGAAAAGCATAGGGTGCCAAATTGGCCATAACACACATTCCTGCTGATACCATTCCTTTGGTTACTATTCCATTATTCAATCCTTGCACCACTAAAAGTTTTTGTTTCATTTTTGCTGCATTGGTTTTCGCAACAAATTTTGTTTCCCGGCAGTCATAAGCGCTTTAATATATATCATAGTTGGGAAGTCTTTTTTGCAAATGCATGGAGGGATTCCGCAAAATCCTCCCACATGCATATGTTCCTTTGCCCACACTTCTGCCATCTTCTGTGAAGAAGATGTATTTTGCCGGCACACCTCCTGACACATGTTTTCTAATGAGATCCCCCAAGTGCATGCACAGAAAACACTCCCATTCATTTTAATGCTTTCCTGCCAATGTAAATCAGCCAATCGGTGGTGAGGATCGTTGGACCATGGAGGAAATAGGCAGCTGCTTTTATAAACGTTTTTTAATTTGCATATTAAAGATCAACTTGGATACTTTAATATGTATGGGGACGCTGCCTGGAACATTTAACAGTCCCTTTATTAAATGCAATTGTACAAACAGTATTGTAAATACTAAATACATAAGTTATATACACAGCTGTCTTTAGAATATAAAGCATGGGTGTCTGCATGTTTTTTCCAGGGGGGCGGGGGGTAGATCCTCCCCACCTTTCTCCTCTCCCACCCCAATATCTCCTTAACTCATCCCCATTGCCTACATTTGTTGGCTCAGGAGAGGGGTTTCCTGGTAGGAGGCAAATGTTATTACTCATTAATACTAAAAATGGTATGGCCACAGTAGTAGTAGCTTACAGAACATCATGAACCTGCTCAATGTGAGAACTTTAATTTATAATAGCTGGGGCGGTAAAGATGTCTGAGAGCAGACCATGTGGTGTCTAGTTATCCTACTCTAAACAGCATATTGTTTCCACTTCCCCCGTTGTTTCTTTCATGGGCCTCTTTGAATTTTCAGGGGGTTGGGGGAGACAAATTCCCCCTTTTGTCCCCATTCTGGACGTCCATTCTACAAAGTGACATAAGAAGTTTTGGTAAAGCCCTACCCCGAAGCCATGCCTCTGATTACATCCTTTAAAGCAAAAATGTTACTCTTCTCTCATTACAATAAATAATAAAAGACACACATTCGTAGAGGAAACTATAAGCATTACTACATTATTATTATCTTTTATTTATAAAACAATAAAGCGCCAACAATTTACAGAGTACTTCTTACAATACATATATTCAAGAGGTATGACAAGACTAGAATTGACAGATTAAGAAAAACTGATACATTAGGTGGAGAGAGCCCTGCTGGCTCTTACATTTGAGTTTCAACGGTCTAATATTCCTGAAGAAAAGACCAAACTAGTATTGAACGCTTACAATCAGTTGACCAATAAACGCAACTCAGTTGACTAATAAAAGTATCAAGTTTTACCAGGGGCGTAACTAGAAACCTCAGGGCCCCGGTGCCAGAATCTGTTAAGGGCCCCCCCCATCTATCCCTTTCTCACAATCTCAGAATTAGGGTTATTTAGTTTGGAAAAAAGACGGCTTAGGGGGACTTAATAACTGTATAAATATATAAGGGGGCAGTACAGAGATCACTCCCAGGACCTATTTATACCCAGGACTGTATCTATAACAAGGGGACATCCTCTACGGCTGGAGGAAAGAAGGTTTCTACACCAGCACAGACGGGGGTTCTTTACAGTAAGAGCGGTGAGACTATGGAACTCTCTGCCAGAGGAAGTGGTAATGGTAAACTCAATAAAAGAGTTTAAAAGGAGCCTGGACGTGTTTCTTGAAAGCAATAATATTACAAGTTATGGATAGTAGATTAATAGGGACAGAACGTTGATCCAGGGATTTATTCTGATTGCCATATTTGGAGTCGGGAGGGAATTTTCCCCCTGGTATGGGGCAATTGGCATCTGCTTCATAAGGGTTTTTTGCCTTCCTCTGGATCAACACGGTAGGGACACAATATGTATATAGGTTGAACTTGATGGACTTTGGTCTTTTTTCAACCTTATGAACTATGTTACTATGTTACTATGTTAC
>VKOC01048118.1:0-10393 GCA_009364415.1 Spea multiplicata | reverse complement strand
TAGTTACATAGTTCATAAGGTTGAAAAAAGACCTAAGTCCATCAAGTTCAACCCTTCTACCTAACCTTTCTATTTTTGATCCAAAAGAAGGCAAAAAAACCCCCAATTAAGCTACCTCGAATTCTGCCATCAGGGGAAAAAATTCCTTCCTGACCCCAAGAGGCAATCGGATTTCTCCTTGGATCAAGAAGCTCTAAAATATTAATATTATTCTATTTGTATCCCTGTATATCGTGCCTTTCTAAGAAAATATCGAGGCCCCTTTTGAAGGTATCTAATGTATTGGATAACACTACCTCCCTTGGAAGTGAATTCCATACCTTAATTGTCCTCACTGTGAAGACTCCCTTCCTTTGTCGTCTATGAAATCTGCGCTCTTCCAGTCTCAGAGGGTGACCTCTTGTTCTTTGTATATTTCTGTTAATGAACAGGTCACTGAAGAGCTCTTTATATTGGCCCTGCATGTATTTATATAATGTTATCATATCCCCTCTGAGACGCCGTTTCTCCAGTGTATATAATTTTAACTTTTTTAGCCTCTCTTCATAACTGGTATCTCCCAAACCCCTTATTAATTTCGTAGCCCTCCTTTGCACTTTTTCTATTTCCATAATGTCCTTTTTAAGGACCGGTGCCCAGAATTGTACCGCATATTCAAGGTGAGGTCTTACCAATGACCTGTACAGAGGCAAGATGATATCCTCCTCCCTTGAATCAATACCTCTTTTTATGCATGCTAAAACCTTATTGGCCCTCGCCGCTGCTTGCTGGCATTGCGCACTGTTGTCAAGTCTGTTGTCAACCGTTATTCCTAAATCCTTCTCATTGGTAGTTTCGCCCAAGGATATTCCATTTAAAGAATAGGTTGCATTTTTATTATTTTTACCATAATGCATAACATTGCATTTCTCTATATTGAACCTCATCTGCCACTTGCACGCCCAGTCCCCAACTCTGTCTAGATCTTCCTGCAATGAAGAAACATCAAGATTAGTCTGAATTACCCGGCCTAATTTTGTGTCATCAGCAAAAACTGTGACATGGCTCTTAATGCAGCTTGGGAGATCATTTATAAATAAATTAAAAAGAAGAGGACCGAGGACAGACCCCTGAGGCACGCCACTTAATACCTGCGTATAGGCTGAGAAACATCCATTCACAACAACCCTCTGCATTCTATCTTTTAGCCAATTTCTGATCCACATACAGACATTTGCCCCTAAGCCTATTTCTGTTAATTTATAGAGTAGCCTTTTATGCGGAACCATATCAAACGCCTTAGCAAAGTCCAGATAAATCACATCTACAGCCAACCCCAGGTCTATATTTTTACTAACTTCTTCATAGAATGTTAATAGGTTGGTTTGACAAGACCGGTCTTTCACAAATCCATGTTGACTTCTACTAATTGGATTATGGATCAAGATATGATCTTGAATGTATACCTTTAGCAACCCTTCAAATAATTTCCCCGCTACCGATGTTAAGCTTACTGGCCTGTAATTGCCTGGTTGAGATTTTGATCCCTTTTTAAATATGGGCACAACATCTGCCTTGCGCCAATCTAATGGAACTACGCCCGAGCTGAAAGAATCCCTAAAGATTAGCAATAGTGGCTGGGCCAGAATTAGGCTTAGTTCCTTCAGTACCCTTGGGTGTATACCATCCGGTCCAGGGGCCTTGTCTACATTAACAGTATTTAATTGCTTTTTCTTGTGTCAGCCAATCCCATGTTTGTTGCAACGGTTCCTTAAAATTAGCCAGCAGGGGCTCCGTCATCGGTTCTTCCTTGGTATAAACAGAAGAAAAAAAAGCATTTAAAATGTCGGCTTTCTCTCTGTCCTCACTAACCAAATTTCCAGTTTCAGATAATAACGTACCGACATTCTCTACCTTTAACTTTTTCCCATTCACATACTTGAAAAATTTCTTGGGATTGGTTTTACTTTCCTTGGCAATAAGTTTCTCATTTTCTAGTTTAGCCATTTTAATCTCCTTTTTGCAGGCTTTGTTGGCATCTTTGTATGCCATAAATGATACTACCGACCCCTCGCTTTTATAATGCTTAAATGCCAATTGTTTATTCCTTATTTCCTGTTTTACTTTCCAGGTAAGCCACATTGGTTTTGATTTGTTTCTTTTGTATTTGTTTCCCATAGGTATATATTGGGATGTATAACTTTGCAATATGTGCTTAAAGGTATTCCATTTCTCCTCTGTGTTTAACCCAGAGAACAATCCATCCCAGTCTATACATTCCATGGTGGACCTTAGCCTGTCAAAGTTTGCCCTTCTGAAATTAAGAGTTTTGGTAGAGAAGTTACCCATTTGCTTTTTGGAATTAATCTCAAGTGAAACCATGTTATGGTCACTATTCCCCAAGTGTTCTCTTACTATAATGTTTGAGATAAGTTCCTCATTGTTAGTTATTACCAGATCTAGACAGGCATCCATTCTGGTTGGGGTCTCTACTAATTGGGACATAAATTGGTCATTAAGCAGGTTCAGAAACTTGCTGCCCTTAGTGGAACAAGTTCCACTATTCCAATCTATATCTGGGTAATTAAAATCTCCCATGATCAAAACTTCATTCCTATATGCAGCCTTTTCAATTTGAAATAGCAGCTGATCTTCCCCCTCATTGCTAATGTTGGGTGGCTTGTAGCATACACCCACAAGTAGTGTGTGACTTTTTTTACTATCTAGGTTAATCTCTACCCACAGCGTCTCCACATTACTACTGTCATCATGCACATCTTCCTTAATACTGGGCTTAAGTTTAGGGTTTGCATATAAACAAATCCCTCCCCCTTTTCTATTTGCTCTGTCCCTTCTAAAAAGTGAATATCCTTGTAAGTTTACTGACCAGTCATATGTATCATCCCACCACGTTTCCGTGATACCGATCAAGTCATATTGTTCATTACTTACCAATACTTCCAGCTCACCCATTTTGTTTGCCAAGCTTCTCGCATTTGCTAAAAGACATTTAAGGTTACTACCCATTTCTGATGTAACAGTTGACAAATAATTCTTGACAGCAGGTTTTGTACTATGCAACACCATATTGTCTGTGCTAACCCCACCAGTGCTCTCCCCCCCTTTTCCCATAGCTAGACCCCCTTCTGAGTCTACTCTAGCTAGCACTTCTTTTCTATATTTATCCTCCCCCCCGGAACCTAGTTTAAAAGATCCGCAATTCCCCTAGCCATCCTCTCCCCTAGCACTGCAGCCCCCTCCTCATTGAGGTGCAGTCCATCCCTGCTGTAGAGTCTGTGGCCAACTGCAAAGTCTGCCCAGTTCTCCAAAAACCCAAATCCCTCTTTCTTACACCACGCTCGTAGCCACGCATTGATCTCCCTAAGCTCCCGCTGTCTCCCTGAAGTAGCGCGTGGTACTGGTAATATTCCAGAGAACATTACCTTGGAGGTCCTTTGCCTAAGTTTCTGACCTAGTGCCCTAAACTCATTTTTAAGGACCCCCCACCTGCCCCTAACTATGTCGTTAGTACCAACATGTACTACGACCGCTGGGTCATCTCCAGCCCCTCCCAACAATCTGTCTACCCGGTCCACAATATGTCGAACCCGAGCACCCGGGAGACAGCATACTGTTCGGCATTCGGGGTCCTGGCGACAGATTACCCTATCAACCTTCCTTATAATTGAATCCCCTACCACCAGCACCTGTCTAGCCTTCCTAGCCTTCTGGCTCCCCACTATGCTGGAGAGGCTACTCTCCTGGCTGCTAGGAGAGTCAGCCTGCCCCAGAAATGCTTCCTCTGAGCTGGTCTCCCCAGCATCTTCGCACAAACTGGCAAACATGTTGGGGTGATCTAGCCCAGAACAAACCTCCCTAGCTCTCCGGCCCCTGCTGCCCCTTGCACAACTAACCCAGCTCTCTGCCCTCGAGACCTCTTCTTCCCCATCTCCAACCCCCTCAGCACTGGCCCCAGCCAATGCCTGCTCTGTAAGCAGCAAGCTCCTCTCCATGTTGTCTATGTCCCTCAGTGTTGCCAGTTGCCTCTTTAGATCTATCACAGTACATTCCAAAGAAGCAACCTGCTCACACTTGCAACAGCGGTATGGCCCCTGGGGAGCTTGCTCCAAGAACACATACATTTTGCAAGACATGCACTGAGTGGCATTATCCAACATGCCAACTAATGTAAGATATATAAATATATATGGAATAACAAGGATGTATATGTGTTTTCGTCTTCGTGTACGTTTTGTCGCGGCCATGTCCGTATGTTCGGTATTCGGGCTGAACAGCGAAAATGCACCCTTCGTGTTTGTTTTCATGTTCGCCCGAATACGAATGCACAAGTCTAATGGAAATAATGTATTAAAGAACAGTCAGTGTATATGGCATTGGCAATCATGACTATTAGTATTCATAAGGTACAGATTATCACTAGTATCCACATGCATGATTATCACTAGTACCCACATGCATAATTTCTTCTCCATTTGTTTCTAGAGCAGAACAAAAAAACAAAGAATTTAAAGTAACCAGGAAATTTGAAAGCAAAAGCAGCACTGGCACAATCATCACAAATCTAAAATATTAAACTTTAATTGCAAAAGGCAAAGTGTGAATTACAGTAGCATCAGCTGAGTTATTGTTACATTCCCTTTTCTAGATCATGTACTCCCAGTTTACCTTTTTTAAAGTTCCAAGGATCCCCCTCTTTTTGATTCACTTTGATGCTAAAATGTTTGCAATGCAAATTAGGGGTGTCTATGACAGTAGACGATAAGCAACCTAGAGTCATATAGCAGTTAAACTCCTAATAAGTTCCCTTTTTTAATTCTGGTCACATCTGATTTGTTAATATGAGGCCCTTTGAACAGCTTTAGTATTATTTGGGTCTCTTTTGATCAAAACATGCGTCTGATTTGTTCAGTCAAAAGTGTCACTTTTGTGTTATATATGTTTGTTTGTTTCCGTCTTCCCCTTTGCTTTCTTACAAGATCCTTAACAATTAAATGCACATCATATTTTTTCTTTCTTAAATGGTAACAACAATAGAGAGAATTGGGATAAAAAGACCCAGGCTCTTTTGAAGACAGCTTTTTAATGATGACCTTTGGCATGCTCAACCACATGGGAGTAACTGTGAAGGAGGCTGATGAAAATTAGTCTATTCTTATTTCAAACAGAATTTTGCTGGAGTCTTGATCAGAGAATCAGCATGGAGTCCATAGAGACAACACATACTACTTGATTCAGTCTGCAGCTCTCCTCTCCTGGTAATTGTTCCATGAACACGCAGTGACGAGTGTAGAATATGAGGGGTCTCGCTGGATGTACTTAGGCTGTTATTCTCTGTTTAAAGATTTAAACCATCAGGGTATGGTACGGCTGTTTGATGTGCAATGAACATGGATCTCGGGTGCATAGGAAGGGGAAAGGACTTCACCGGAAGGCATAGATCTTTCAGAGTCACAGTAAGACAGGGACAGGTGGAGGGGAAAAAAAAAGATATTCTCAGATTCAGTGTCGACTTTAAGGGGAAAGCAGATTAAAGCCAGGGTGACAAAGAGGACAGGTCTTGCTGTGAGGCAGAACTTGTACTTTGGGGCAAAGAAAAGCTTTACAATTTATTTAAATACACAGCTTTTATTAAATCATCAGCATGGGATGCATTTTCATATATTGTTAATGTTGATTATTATATGGCGCTACGTTTAAACTCAGCCTATGGCTGATTTTTCAGATGAATACTTTTGAATAATTAAACAAATATTTTTAAAATCAGATGGTTGTCATTTTCTATATATGCCTCACAATGCAATATGCATATCCAATGTAACTTGTGTGCAAGTTAATTTTGTGGTATAAGGCCTATGATTTTTGCTCTGTCTTCATTTGTTACATTGTGATACAACATGAAGAAATATCCACCAAAGGTTCCTCTTTTATTAACATGTAGACAGGGTAAGCCATGTGAGGGGGCTAACCCCAGATAGCTTACAACTGTATGGGAGTAACGTGGAATAGCTAACCGTCTCTCTCATACCCTGGAGAAGGAGCAGAGTGGCCCAGCAACCCTTGGAAGTAGTCACCCAGAGAGATCCAGTATGAATATACGTATATAGAATTATATATATATATATATTGTACATGCAACTGTGGGTAAGGCCAGGAAGAGGGTCAATTGGAATGGGGGTCTCACCATGGAGAGTGCCTCAAAAAAATCTTCCACCCAGACATCTGTGACCCTAGGCCCACCCCTGCTTCCTGTACAATCTGCATGATTATTACTACCCACTAAGTTACCGCTCCTATATTATTAATGTGTTGATTGTCATTGATTGGTTCAGGCTGCCTTTATATTGGGTGTTAATTTTGTATTGAACTATATAATTACCCGAGGATATCTAATTATTGTAATTAATATACCACAATACATAAGTATAAAACGGGACTGAAATAAACCAATAATGTGGAGGGGCCTGCTCAAGCTGAATACAATATAACAACTGGTTTACTGGTTTTCATCACTTATGTACCAAACACACGTGAGTAGAAGCAGCCTCACATAAATTATAAGTTGTTTTCCACATTACCTGTTTGTTCACCTGCATCTTCGTATGTCCTCGGACACTGTCTCCACCAGTATCCCAGATATAAAACTCAAACTGCAAATACATGTAATAAAAATGAACTTCAAAGGTTTTCTCCTGGACAGGGTTTTCCTCCGAGTCTTCTATTTTTAGTCATGCTGTTATGGCTCTGACCTCTCATGGGAATGTCCATATTCTACACATATATCTTCCAAAATTTTTCTCTTCCCTTAAGTGAAAAGGACATATAGTAACCAGGTGCAATGCAATGAGAAATGAGGAAGAAATGCAATAAATGGAGACCCAGGAGACTAGAGGTATCACAGCTGTGGGGAGGCCACTAAGATCCACACACTGGCAAACTTAGTATACACTAACACAACCTGATGGCAGAAGACAATGTAGTTTGCATTCTATGATAATCTATTTGAGCACTGACATGTGTCTAAATGACTGTCAAGAGACACTTATAAAATAATCATTAAAATAACCCTTTATTATTTAAAGATACGGTAAGATTGACAGGAAGACATGCAGAAGATCCCACCACGAGGAGCCATTGTAGAAAGCATCATAAAAAATTGATACATTTGCCATATAACTTTTTAGAATTTAAAAGAAATACAGATATCTTATGACCCTGCTCTCAATCACCCTATTGCGATTCCCTAAATCTTGTTTCTTTGTTTTTCAACCGGTATGTACTTGGTTAAGTGTTAATGTTATTAATGTTTTATGCTATTTCTGTATATTCATATTTGAAAATGTATTAAAATAAATATTCTAAAAAAAAAATTATACATTTGCATGTAATTATTTTGTTTGTTATTTGAATCACATTTTGAATGTTTTCATAACCAATAAACAGTGTCCTGCCTTTTTCATTGTTTGATTTTGAAATAACGTGTTACATGTCGTCTGCACTAATGTTAATATACGCTATACTTATGACACTGTATATGTACTGTATTTTCTTGATTATAAGACAAGGTTTTTTCCAGAGCAAATGCTCTGAAAAAGACCCCTCATCTTATAATCGGGGTTGTCTTATAATTAGACCTCAAATAGGTATGGCAATGAGACTAAGATCCAGATCCCCCACAGCGCTGCAGGGGACCTGGATCCTCCTGTCTTATGCCCCCCCAACTTTCCGCTGCTTCTGAGTCCCCGGTGTGTAGCCGGGGCAGCGTGTAGACGTCCCCGGTGCGGGGAATTCTCTCTGACAGTCGGAGGGTGTATGCGCGATGGACGCAGACAACCCCCGCTGCTAACCGCACCTTCTTCCGGCCAAGTTTTCGGCCTCATGTCTAACTGTTATCACCTTTACGTTTCTTAACAACTGGAAATAAAAGACATGATTTGGGAGGCAAAGTTAATGTGTAATTATTTTATTGGGATTGATGAAGATGCTTTGATGTCCATCAATAGAATTGTCTACTCAGCATAAACGTTGTAACAATTCTTTCCTTCTAAATCAGCAAGGAGACTGTTCCAAAAGAGCCTTGGATGGGTCTCATGGTTTTTTCCCCAGCCTCAGGGTAAAAGGGCAGAGTCTTAGGATTTTTAATGCCACCCTCATGGGCTCTGCTAGACCTTCTGGCATCTTATCCAAGCACCTAGCCTTACCTGAGAACAAAAAGGGATCTGTTATACTGATTTTGGCCATCTAAAGCAAAACAGATAATAAATATGCCATTTTAGGGGGGGTCGCTAACATTAGCCAGATTTTTTGCTGGGGGGGGGGGAATATAGCATCTTAGTAAATAGATTGCTAAGCATCAAAATTCAACAGAATGTAGTCATTGACATGATTAGTGTTTTATGGGAAACGAAACCCAGGTGTTGTAACTATTGAATTTAACACTGTTTGCTAATACATGTTATATTTACAGTTTTATATCAGAGACACCAAAGATGAGAGTGCATCCATCAGTCGTTAGAAATGGTTAGGAATTAGAGAATGCGGTTGATTGTAGATACTTGGAAACATACACCAACCTCTTTAATAATATATACACCAGGCCTACATAATGGCACCATTGGTCTTAATAAAAGATCACAAACTAAACAGCTAGCTGAATAACCACTGTAATTTAATAATTATTTTGTGCCTTTTCGCAAAGTCTAAAAAAAAAAAAGACATTTTTAGTCCTGACCCAACAAGATCTGAATATGAAATAAAGGATTTAGTCTTGATCTCCACATGATGTGAAAATAAATGCTCCGGTAAATGTTAACTTAATGCTTTGAATAACTCAGTAAAAGATGGGTTTAGGCTGTAATAGGTTTAAATGTCAATTTATTTAATAATCATTGTGTATTGTACAAATATGATTTGCAGAGAAGGATTTGTTTAGCACGTTTTTTAAATAAATCAATGCATTCTTTGAATTCATAAGCAATTCTTTGTCCAGAAGCAATTTTCTGAAAGGATAAAACTAAAATGCAAACTGCAACAGTGTATCTTGTCCCCATATTATTTTATGACCTGTGTGTTAAATATACCAACGGGGAACCAAAGTATATTATTTCACACAGCCTAGGTTTCATTGTGTTCTCGTATTCTGTCAGTCTTCTTATAGAGACGTAATTGCTTATCACATTAAAGTTAAATGTTCCTTGGTTGGGATTGATAAAATATTATCTCTTCTTAAGGTCTAGAACTACTTATAAATAGGTAATTATCTTTTTTATTCACAGTGAATTAAGAGTATTAGTTACTCTTCCTCTGCTATACAATTATACATTGCTTGTACAGGGTCTTGGCAGGATGTTCTACCACCGATGTTCTACCACCGATCTTGAAAAAAAAAAATATTTTCTAAAAAGTCAAGGCTAGCGCCCCTCAGCCTTTGAATACGTGACTACTACAAAGTCCCAAAGTCCAGATTCTAATTTCTCTTCGTACAGAATGAGCCCATATCCCGTACCATTCTCCTACGTAATCCTATTACACACAGGTACACATTGTTTTCTATATCTCCCCATACCTTATCTATCCTTACAAACCATATTTCTTTTGTGGTCTCCATTATCATTCCGGTTTTGTTAAGCCTTTCCCTGTGAAACTCAACGCTGAAATATCAGTAGGTTTTGTCTGCCCGTCCTAAATGTTCTATCTTACTAATCAGTGGCACTAGCCTTTAGAGCCTGTGTATTATTCATATGTGTAACCACAATCACCCTTGTTTCATTTAGGATATCCTACTCGACTATATACTTATAAGCAAGTTCCACTTCTTCTTTTATGCTGTACAATTATAACATAATATATTCAGATAGTATGAATTAAAGGTAACATACTTACAAAAGTCATGGGCTGAATGCCTATTCTTCGGTATGATAATCCCTGATAATGACTGAATTGGTGAATACACAATACATTGTTTTTGACCAAACGTGTCCCTCCTTTATTTTTCGCCATTAGAGTTTTACCCATGCGATCACCTTGAAACAGACACGAGTGCCCCTTTCACAAATAATTATTCTTCAATACACTGGCCAGGAATTAATTTTAATTTCCCCTAGGTTTAAAGAGGCCAAGTAATTGAAAATGTATCCTTTTTAAATATTAAAACAGGATTAGTGGCCAGACATTTTTTCCTGTGGTATAGTCTTCCCAAAGGGTATTCTAATGTGTATTTTTTTTTTACCAGGATCTTTTTCTAATATTGCAATAAGCAGCATTGCACCTTGCAATAAACTTTTGTAGATCCTTTATTGCAAAAGGTATCAATATAATCCTGAATATCTAATAAAGCAATAAACATATTGAAATATACTCTTCTGTATTCGTTTTAACTTTCTATTATTCCATTAGA
>VKOC01048116.1:0-12732 GCA_009364415.1 Spea multiplicata | reverse complement strand
TATATTCAGGCTTTTTCTTTTTTTTCCCCCTAAATTAATATTCTGATTTGGGTCGTCTTATAATCGAGCAAATACGGTAGTACACTGAAAGAAGCTCAAATATGTAAAATATATCTCTCTGTAAGGATGGAGTGAGGCAAATGGAGAGAACTTCCCATCAGAAATATGAATTACATAATGTGATTTATGTCACACATCTCAGCTTCCTTGGGATAAACTGTTAAACAAAATATCTCCAAAACTATTACAATGCATGGTATATATAGTTTAAAAATGTGTATCTAGTTATGTTGAAAGCTGTAATGTTTACTTTTAAATGATTACCAGGTTCCCTTAGTAGCAAGGTTCAGGAGTGGTACATATGGGCTAACTACAAACAACAAAAAAACACTCTGCATAACAATGGGAGGAACATAATGGAGTACTAAAAATATACATAACTGTTCCATTAATAAGATAGGGATGTATATTAGATACTCAGGAGACATCCTGGAAATACAGGAATTTGCGGTCAGTAAGACATTCAAGAATTACCAATTACTATAATTGTGTTCTATTATTACCTATAATTGGGACACTATAGTATTTTTTTAAATTCTATAAACTTTAAATAAATATGTTTTATACGGATATTTTAAACGATATTAAAAAGCAAATACAACCAGAGGCAAACATGTTATTTTCTGCTTTGTTATTCTAGCAGCAAAACCCAACATTGAGTTTACTTATAGTGAAGAATACAATTGAAAAACAGTCATTTTGGGATACATACCAGGTCATAATAATAAGGTACACATAAAAATGGAACACAGGTCAGCTTTCCAGATTGTGTATTGCGCCCTTCCCTTGAGTGGAGTATGTCATTGAGTATCTTAGCTAAAGTAGTAATTTCAGGGAATCTTAGGGTGGCAAAGACCAGCAATGGTTCCCTTAAGGGCAAGTAATTTACTATTGCTAGCTGACTCACTACAAGTTTGATTTTCACTTCCTAAATGCTGCTCTGGTGTATTGTTTTTGCACATGTTTCAAATAGTCTTCAAATCATTGTGTACAATAAAAAGACCCATTTTCATTTATTACCAAATATTGGAGTTACAAGAAAGATAATCCATCATCTAAAGAGCAACATTTTCTTTGTCTGTTTTGTAAACAGAAAGCAGCAATATGTTTTGTTCAAAAAAATGATTTTGGACCTTTTTTAAAGGTACTCAGCTGATTCTGTTAGTGTATATGCCAATTAACCCATTTTTTTTTGTACTGAGACATCAAAAAGTAAAGAAATGGATTTGGTGCTTTGGATGTGAATCATATAACAGGTGCTACTAGAGACATCAAGAAGAAAATATGCCTGAACTAGCCTCAGCAAACCGGGCAGTTTTGATGGCACCTTCAGCATGCCTTTGTCGCTGATCCCATCCTTTGAGTGACCATCGACTGGATACACGCGGCCGCGTGCAGGAAAAGAATAAGAGTGCAGCGTGTGGCTATGTGTATCCAGCAGGCGGGGACACACACCTCATTTTATTGATGGCTGGCCTTGAAGTGCATTGGGGAATTTGAATTCCCAATCCACCCCTGCAAAAAAACAGATAAAAGGAAACACACGCAATGTCTTAATTTATCTGTGTATTATCATTGTCATGTGATTATTTTGGCAAAGCCACATGATGTTTTTTCCACCAGCCTATCAATGTAATTAAATAAGGGGAAAAGTGGAAATAAAAGTAGGATCAACTTGCACGGATTGTTTAATTTCACATATCTTCTGTGAAATTATTAATTTAAATGGTTGATCTTTTGCTTTTTATGGCAGAGAAGAGCTAACCTCCATTCAAATATCATTTTCTTCCATTGCTCATTGTACAGTAGTTATAAAATATGATATTGTAGAGCCAGCTTCCACTTGGGGATAAACCCAAGGGTCTGGTGCAGCTTCGTATTCTTTAGCAAAAAAAGATACTCTTACATATAATTATTTTTTTTTTAACACAAGATCAAATGTTTTTAAAGTAAATAACATAAAACATAACCTAAAAATGCACAAAAAGTAATACAAATACAAAAAAAGCTTCAGGTCAAAAAAACAGCCAAAATTCAGAGTAAGAGGGAATTCACATTGAAATTTGAATCTATTCAGCCTGTCCTTGAATCTGTGGTTTACTGACCCATATCAAGTTATAAATGCTCATTTTGTTTGAAGATTTTAGTCTTAAGTGTTAAGTATTTTTTTTCATTAAATTTTGCACTATTTTTAATTACATGTTTTTTCATTGCTGTTGTTCTTTTGGCCAATCAGTCTCCTCCTAATTTAATTATGTGCTGATGTGTGGAGATGTATATAATATAGATGTATGTTGGATGTATAGTTGGCTCAGGTGCCTTTTCCTGCCCTGTGTCTTCCCCTCACACCTTTGATATTTATTGTAACCAGACTTTGTTTCTTGGCAGGAGTGCATAAAACGGGAAGCTGTAAGATTCTGGAAGATTTAATTCACTTGACTGGAAATGAGTAACTGTGTAGCAGGACTGATCAATGTTGCTGTGAGTCAGCAAATAATGGGAAATAATTATGATGTTGATTATTATTAGTTAACCCTAATGTTATGTGTGGAATATATGAAGAATTTAATGGGACTTATTTGTAATAGGCATCAATATTTGAAAGGGAAAGTTTCACCAACTGGAACCAAAAAGGTTATCTCATATACTCATATCTAACAGATCTGGGTACCCTGACTGGGTATATCCGCTAAAGTCGGATTCTTCCGCTACTCTGACTGCTGAACCACTCACTTGGTATTGACTGATGTCAGAATATCATCCACTAACGCCAAAACTAGATGCTTGAGTATAAAATTAGGAATTGAGGTTAATGGATAATTTACATATAATAGTCACAACAAAACACACACAGTTCTCCATCAGGCCCTACTTTGCACACTGCTCATAATTTGACCTCGGTCCCACCTAAGCACACTAGGGGGTTGCTGCTATAGTATGTGGGGAAGATGGTAAACACTAGCGGCTGGATATCAGTTCTTGGTCCAAATACTGGCTGTAAAGGTCTCCAGTAATTGGGAAAACATTTCACCCCTTCTAGGGGGAAGAAGTAGTCCGAATAATCCCCTTGTACCCACCTACCCAAAAACAGAACCACTTCCAAGGCCAGGGCTTTTTGTCTGTAGGGCGGAGGCTGGCCCTCATGCCCCTCCAGGAGCCCAGGGCACAGAGGCCTCTGTGACATCATAAGTGGGTGCTGACCACCCACCGAACATGAGCCCACTCACTCCTACTTTGAAAGCTATGTTTATGTATTATAAAGTATTCATTTTTTGACACAATACATCTTATCTAAAATGTCCAAAAAAAAAAATAAAAAGTATTTTTATACAAGCAGTAACAGAGACAAGGTTCTTTTTGGATTTGACAAAACGAGGCTTACTAAGCAACGAGTACAATAAAGATTAAGGCCAATAGATGAACTAAAACATATCAAAGAACACTCTTCAAGTTGATGATCAAGGTGACTTAAGGGATATTGTCTCAAGGGCAACAGGACAATACAGGAAATACCGGATGTAGGAATGTGAAAAATTCAGATTATTGTGTATTTTGAAAAATATGACATTAATTGCCAAGCATGTGACAATACTTACAATTCTTGAGAGCAAACAAAGATACTACATAGGTTTCTTTAGATTCGTTACAATTCAAAAGTGAAGAGACAGGTAAGATTCAACACCAAAGTCTCTATGGACTGCAACCGTCGTTAAGGGTAGAAATCTGACCGATCATAATGGGCGTTGCACACCACAGCAGCCGGGAGTCAATGTTTGAGCGTGTTGGCTCCCTGATTTCACTATCCATTAACAGGGGTGAACAACAGTGAGCTTCTCCTGTAGAAAGGGCTGAGACAGTTCCACATAATAATTAATGTTAATCAGGTTAATTATGAGGGGAAATCTTTGAAGTTCATGCCGGGGGAGCTCACCGGTGTAGGAGGTATCGGGAGTGCTATGCTATGAAATGCTGTGTTCTCTTGTAGAATTGTTGGTTGATGATATATTTCTCACAAATCTTGCACAGAGCTGCAAACTAAGCAAAACCTCTTGACCTGTCTATGTCAGTGTATATATATATATATATATATTATATATATAGCCAAGAATGGGTTATTTTAATTATATTAAAGGTGCTTCTAAATGCATATGAGGACAGAAGAAATTAAACCTCTGTATCAAAAAAGGATTAATATATTAGCACCAATACAGTAACTGAGTGCCTGTAAGATTTCATTAAATTAAATACTTCTGAAAACCTAGATGATTTCACCTTAAAAGAATGAGTTGACCTTATGCCATTGTCAATTATCATGAAATGAAAAGGTTCATTGCAAAAAAAAAAGTGTGTAGCTGATTTTACTCTTATTGCACTTATGTTATATTAATTGTCTTTAGGCAGTTGGTTTCTTAGACTGTGTTAAGTAAACTAGCAATATAATTCAAAATCCTGCAAATGTATACAGTTTATTTTTGTTCTAATAAAAACAAAAACTAAGGTCTATCAATTATATCTATATTTTGCAACTTCAGTCATCTTACAGTTTCAGTAATCTATCCATATAAAGCTAAACTTAATGAGGCAAAAAGCATTATTAGATGCACCAAAACATACAAGGAGGAAAAAATTGCCAAAAAGGATAATACATTATTTAGATACACACTTCATTGTCACATGTATGTGGGCACCCCTGCAAATTATTAAGTTTAGATGTGTCAGCCACAACCATTGCTAACAGTTATGGAACAACAGGCATATAGGCGCATCATCTCCATAGACATACATCTGATGTAGAATGGATAGTACTAAAGAGCTCACCTTGTTTGTTTGTTGATTTATATTGAATTATTAGTAACCTAATTAGGTTAGCTATCCTTCCCCATGTGTGGGGTAATTAATCAGTTGGTAAATACCTAACAAGCAGCCATCCCTATATCAGAACTGTGGAGGCACAGGCCACATTCCATCTATGCGTCAGTTTACCAAGTGTCAAGTTAAGGACCGAGGGAGCTCACCAACAAGAAGAACAAGGAAGAGTAACTTAAAGCTCTTTTCAATCAGTACTGGACAATCATTAAGTTCTGCATACTGGTTGCTATGTTTGCTCCACTATCATTCTGCTCCCATTACCTTCATTTTCCTTGTCAACAGTCCTCTTGTTGCTATCTCCCTCCAGCTACCAGCACATCCACACTATACTCACTAGCCCCTTTTTAGGTACACCTTGCTAGTACCAGGTAGGACCCCCAGGTTGCCTTCAGAACTGCCTTCATTCTTCGTAGCATACATTCTACAAGGTGCTGGAAACATTCATTAGAGCTTTTGTTCCATGCATCATGCAGTTGCTGCAGATTTGTCAGCTACGCACCCATGATGCAAATCTCCCGTTCCACCACAAGGTGCTCTATTGGATTAAGATCTGGTAAATGTGGAGGCCATTGGAGTTCAGTGAACTCATTGTCATGTTCAAGAAACCAGTTTTGAGATAATGTGAGCTTTGTGTCATGGTGCATTATCCTGCTGTTGATAGCCATCAGAAGATGGGTACACTGTGGTCATAAAGGGATGACATGCTTTGCATGGTTAGCGGTTGGTGGCCGCGTTTAAATGATGCTCAATTGTCACCCACACCATTACACCACCACCAGCAGCCTGAACCATTGATACAAGGCATGATGGATCCGTGCTTTCGTGTTGTTTACGCTAAAGTCTGACTCTGCCATCTGAATGTCCCAGCTGGAATCGACTCAATTTATTAAAAGGTATTAAAATACATACATGTGAATGTAAGCATACATATGAATCACAATGGTCCATATACATATACAGGCTTCTGACAAATTGCAGACATGGTGCATTCAGAGATATACAAAATTATACAAATGTATAATTTCCATAGGATACAGAATAATGGTACATGCATTTTAGGAGATGAAAGAAAAGAAAAAACACATCAAAATGAAAGAATTGATGTTGAATTGAGAATGGTACAATAAGTGACATGTAATTGGCATACAGTTACGGAGATAATCCTTGAGGCAGTAGAATTGTAACATATAAGAAATCAAACAGAAACAAAAATGAGGACTCCAAGTCCCGTCCGGTGGAGTATCACGCGTCTTCCAATAAAGTAAAGAAATCATATTTCCAAGTCGTATGAGTCATATAACTTCCAATGTGTGATTGCTATGTGTGGTAAGAGTCATGTAGGAGTATGGAGAAGGATGGGGACATAAGAAAGGACTGCCATGGTAACCATTTTAAACCGTTTTTATATGCAGAGCCCCTTGATGACATAACTACCTCTATTTGGTGGATGAAATTAACCTGTCTTAGCCACGCTGCGGCTGGTGGGGTTCTAGGCTGTTTCCAAAATCTGGATAGTGGCTTTTGCAGGATTGAGTGGTGAGAGAGTGCTTGTATACTTCAACTGAAGAACTGTTAAAATATTTGTTATTGTATATAACAGTTTATGAAAGCTGCAGTTTATAGCCCAAAATATTGCAATAATGGATAAGGTTTTAAACCAGTAATTTTAAGTACATTCATTTGTTGGAAGAAAGATATAATTTTCAACATTTCAACTGGCACAATGAGATATAGTGATTATTGGTACCACGCTAATTAATAGGTTTTTGCCTTTTGTCAGTTTGCAATTCCAAGCTGAGATTATTTGTTTGTCGTTGAATGGATTGGAAAAAGCCAACTGTCCTGGTGTCAAAGGTGGAAATATTGGATACTACTACGCACAAATTGTGTAAAGTATAAATAACTAATATTTGATAACCGATCAGTAATACACTGTATTATATGTTATGCTATAATACACTGTATTATATGTTATGCTATATTTTGAAATGTTTTGTAGTTCATTTTTCCATTTTGAATTTTGTACTGCTCACAGATTATATAGATATCTTATAGATTGTTGTTTTTACAATAAAGTTTATCTTGAGTAACTATAGAAGAATAATATCTCTATTTGAATTATACATTTTGGTGTGATCTGCAAGAACTGAAGATCAGCGATACAATATAGGGTACCTTTTTAAATTGATATTGTGGGTATGATAATTTAGTTTAATTGTTTTTGCATATTTTTATCATAATTATTGGAGTGAATATGTGTTACTTTCTTGTGTTTGGACATGAATTCTAATTGTGTCTTTTACCCTAAAGGACAGTTACTGAACAGCCCTATTCTTGGGTAAAAGCATCTATTACTTACGGTTACCTAACTTGAAACATTTAAACAAAATCCAAACTAGTTTGCTGATCAACATTGAAATTAAAATATATTAATTTAACATTCTGCATTATCTGCAAAAATATATCACAGATTTATTCATCCTTTGTCAAGCTGTGATATCCCAAAAGAATAATAATTTTCAATGCCATGTTTGTTAATTTTTTATATCCCTTTATTATGTTTTTTTGTTTTATTATTAGTAGAATTACATATTTCCCCAGAGCATTTATTCCTTTTGTCATCAACAGATAATGATAATACTATAAACTGTTTTTTTGGGATAAATTCCTGTATGATTTTATTACAAAAAGTACAAAATAGCACATCTGATGTCCCAGATCTTTTCCTCTGACGGCTGCCCCATTAGAATAAAGTAATTATCGCTCCATTGTTCACAAGTCACCAGCTGCTTCTCAGAGGTAATGGGATTTATGCAAATACACTTGTTAAGGTAGCGAGGAGAAGTGAGAGCAGGAAGCTTTGTGTGTCTAAGGGGAGGTCATCAACAGATATTCCAGAACAGTACTGGAGAACAGGATCCATCCACCATCACCTCATTTTGTTGGATCCAGTAAAAACAAATTTCTTTACTTTCTAGTTCCCCTAGCCCTGATTGTTGTTTCTGTTCTTTTACATAAAGAAGTGAAACCCATTAAGAAATGATCGTGCTCAAGGAGTAAGAGAAATGTGTAAAACAATGATGGGGTCACATTTTGGAATCCTTTTCGAATAATCGCATTTTGGAATCCTTTTTGAATAATCCTTGTTTGTATATAGTAAACACAAATTAGATCTGTTATATGGTCTATTTTGGCTCATACCATGTTATTTTCTAAGAAGAAGATTCAAGTATCATATATCAGAGCAGATGGCTCTAAGTTCTTGTTAGCCAGCTTTCTTGTTATCCCTCACTTATTCATATAGATATAAGAAGTCTGTGTTTTCATTTTTTTATAGAATGTATGAGGAGACTTGGTGTGATATGAAATTGAATCTGAATGCAAGTATTTTTGGGTGGTGATGGTTGTTTTCAAAGATTATATGGAAACATTTTTACATGGATAAGTACCAAAGAACATCTTGTTCCATGATACTATTCATTATCTAATTATCTAAGGGAACAGTTGTCATTCTGGATATTATTTAATAGTCATTACAGCTGTGTGTCTATATGTAATATTATGGAATTTTCCCTGAAATAGTTCTCACCAGCTCAGAGTTTTCATGCATCCAGAGAGCCTTCTGCAAAAAAGGAATGTTTTCACCAATGGATTCTCATAGGTATGTCCATTAGCTATAATTCTGTCTATACTGAAGATATATTATATTTTACTTAATACAGTTTTTTAATATGTGGGCTAATGCTGACAGACTATGATCCTGGACAGGCTTATAATAAGGAGACAAAAGATCCATCAACACATACTCTCACCAGAAGGAGGCATCTTTGCTCCTCAGTGCAAGTAGCAAAAAGACTTATAGATGGACTATATTCTTATTATTCCATCAAGCCTTGTATATTTACAGCTTCTGCTTTTCCCCCCCTTTTCTCAGATTGCCACCTCCACATATTGACAACTTGTCATGGGGTAAGAGCCAGTCTCACTGCTACCGTTATGTTAAATAGACATTTGAAGAGCTGTTAGTAGGTGAGTGGATAAAACCCAAATATTTGCCCTCAGGCAAGGCACACGGCTTCAAAGCTAGGTAACTGGGACACGCTGGGTTCTGGTATACCATCCGGGATCGAGAACGTAGCCAAGGTCATACACAGGAAATCAGAACAAGTAAATGGATCTTTAGCTGCAAGCAGACTAACAGGGACCCAAGCCAAATAATGCAAAGGCCCAGACTGCAGGGCACAGCAGGTATATAAAGGGCAGGACTAAACTCAGGTGACGAGGCTCAGCTGTCCCAAGTAATTGGATAGGGGTGCTCCTGAGTGGGAAGGGTGGTGTCACGGGAGACCGAGCAAGAAGCATAGGAAGACAGGACATACCTAGTACAGGGCACAACAAAGGACACAAGGCAAGGAACACAGGGGATGGAGAGAGGAACCAAAATCCTCAGATGATTCAGGGAAAGGAGGGCAAAGGTTCATAAGAGACAGACAAACATGAATGTAGGAACTAGCCTAGGACTATATGATAAAAATAGGAGATTTTGTCACATCAAATGGCCATAGTATGCTTAGCCCACCACTACGCCAAAGTACTCAATATTCAGTGGGTCCTAATGCTAAACCCTGCCTACTGAATTACGAATAAGATGATACCAAACATTGAATCTAAACACAAAACCAAGGACATACCTTTAGACTGCAGAGTGAGACAAACATAACAAACAGGTGGGGCACATCGTATAAAGGAAACAGGAGCTGAAGCAAAGAGCAGAACTAGAATCCAGGAATCAGAGGTTCAGGACAGAGCATACGGAAATGCAGGAACGGATTACAGCAAAACATGGGAACTGAGGCAAGGCAGAGCAATACACGAGCTATACAGCTCCGCAGCCTGGATGGACCCTGACTGGTGGCCACCAGTGGCTGCAGGTAGACAAGACTTTAAATAGTTATCGCATAGTCCAGGCTGGCAGGGTGGATCCTGACAGGCTTTCAGACAGATTACATGGTTTATTCATGCTTTTCTATGCACTACTATTTTATTCATTATGTGTGTGTGTTGGGTTCCCAGTGCCTAGTCCAGGCTTTTTGGACAGTGGTAATATAAATACAGTGTCAGTCCTATGGTAAATTACCATTAGGCACACAAGGCATGTACCTAGAGACCTGTGAGATTGCCCCAAAGAGTCTTAATCTGGCCCTGACCAGGACAGCCATCTGCGAAGTGGCTCTGACACCTAAAACAAAAAAGTAATCAGTGCATAAAATGTGATGATTATTTTGCATGCCACTTTTTATTATGATTGTAATAAAAAATGCAATTACAGTTAGTCTGTTTTGTTAATGAGACTCTGTATCCCATCATAGAACTGGTTCAAAAACATGCTCAAAATTTGCAGTTAGAGGACTAAAGAATTTTATTAAAAAAAAACTGACATTTGATATTTTATGCAATTAGTTTAGCTTTTTTTGGTAATTTGAACCATATGTTTATTAAACTATGATTCACCTTTTCTGTAGTTAGTCTACCTACATAAATATGAATAATATATTAAAAAATATTGCAAAATTTAATTTTGTTTTCTTGCAATCTATACTTCATTCATTCACAGGTTGTGCACCAATGCTGAAAAGACTCTTATTAGGGACAAATTGCTACTTTACTTATATATATATATTCTATTTTTTTATTTTAAAATGTTTTTGCTTTGGGGGCCTCGCCAAAGGCAAACATGTCACTACTCATGATATTATGAAAGCGAGTATTAACAATTGTTTTGTTTCAGGGTTTGCTTTCATTTAAAATAAAAATATACATTTTGAGAACCTTGAAATATATATCTAACCACAAATTGTTCCTACCTATAATGCACCTGAAGTTTGGTCTTTGGTCCTCTTAAATGAATACAATTTATGAAAGCGATTAGATTTCGTTATAAAGATTGCACAGTATCTATAAAATTCAACACATTTGTTTTTTTTCTATTTTCCCAAATTACTTATCTTCCTTTTATATTTCAGTATGGATTAGAAACATACAGTACATCAATGCAAGACAATGGTTTTGAATATGCCCTCAAGAAAAGCATATAGACAGGAGAAACAGAAAATTACCGGATATTGAGCATTTTCAGCAAAGGCAGAAAAGTGTTAATTTTCCCTGTAGAGATGTATGCGGATGGCAGGCTTTTTACTAGCTCCCTTTGTTTCCTCTGAATCAATCCACCTATTAATATGCCAATATAACTATATATAGAATATCTCAAACCATTTAACTGTAGCAGTGGACCTGATGAGGTTATAGATGCATTACAGCATTTGTAAAATCAGAAATGCTTAGAAATCCAGCTGTTTAAAGATTTGGTAGCATGAATTGCTTTAGATTCTAACGGCCTTAGAAAGTCTTCCCCTGTTTTGCAGAGTAGTTCTGTGTTTCAGTGTTGCTTGACCCTGTCCCTTTATACTTGAATGGCACATTGGCCTGCCAAGGCTTGCCTGCCATCCACAAGGACGAAAGCAGGTAAGGTCCAATCCTGCTCTCTACTAGAAAGGTATCTACAGGCAGAGTGAGTAGTGTGTTCCTGAGTTCAATGAATAAAAGGGCATCAGGTTTCTTTAGAATATAAGCACAGTCAATTCTAAGAGAACCTTTAGGCAAAGTAAACATCCCATTCACTGGCTTCCAACTATTGTTAGTTTTTTCTCCCATTGTGAAACAATAGATGATACAATATTTCCTTTTTTGAAGAACAGTTTTGGTATTATTATTATAAAAGTTGTTCCTTTTATTTGAATTCTGTTATCTCCCTGTTACATCTCGAACCACCATAAATATTAAAACCTCCACATCATCTCATCAATAATACCAGAGAGTAAATTAGTAAATTACTTTATATGCATGAATTGGTATTTGATCCATGGCCTATTCAGGTACAACATAATTCTTCTTGCAGTAAAATAATTTTCTATAGTTTAAAAATGTCAATACAGATACAAATAAATAGCTTTTGATCATTAGTAACAATCTTGCTGGCTTCAAATTCTTGAAAACTGCCCCTACCCTACAAAGTTCAAATTATAGTTCTCTAAGTCCCAGGCTTGGTCACGGTCTTTTCTTAGTAAAACCATTAACATTTGCATCCATTTGGTAGGTTCATTTTCTTCATGAGCACAGCTACCCTTCCTATATGACAAGCTCTTTTATTCATGTATTATTTGCTTGGGTCTAACGTGTAGCTCATAACTGGGTGTGCTCATGCTGTGCTTTAACCTGCTCACCCCCTATCTGTCTTTGTGAGAATTCAGCCACTGGGTCCTGGAAACAAATCAAATAGCCCTACTTTCAACTTATCATCTTTAATCTTTCAGGTCTACAGTGTTTTTGTTTTCATCCTTTTGTCATTTATATGCATAGGAAACCTTTCTCGATGTGCCCTATGTTGTTTTGAAGTTGGCTTCTCATATCCATTATTGTTTGGGGTTTTTTTATTTTCTGAAAAATTCTGATATATTCTTTATATTATCAGTGCTTTTTATTGCATGGTTAAAAATTAAATTTCCTTGATTTACATTTATGTTAAAAGGAGATGTCTTTAAATCCATCGGTACTTCTCTACCGTCTTATACCCCCATTTTCCACTCTGCCCCAAGATATTCCTATACCCCCTATTTGCTACTCTGCCTCCATGATATGCCTTATACCCTCTATTTACCACTCTGCCTCCCTGATATGCCCATACCTCCCTATATGCCACCGCCCGATATGCCTTATACCCATCTATTTGTCACTCCGATATGCCTT
>VKOC01048107.1:0-11921 GCA_009364415.1 Spea multiplicata | reverse complement strand
CCCCTGTAGCGACGCCACTGATGATTAAAGTAACAAATTTCCTGTTTCACTGTATATAAATCCAATAAATTTAACACAAACATTAAAAAATGCATGAATAGATTGTAAGAAGTTTCAAATGAAAAACCTCTGAATGAAAAAGTTGGAGTGTAATTAAAATCGATTTACATAAAAATGAATGAAAACTTTTTATTCAACATTTATTTTATCAGACATACAATTATGTTTGTGTATGTAATAAAATGCTCATAGTTGCTAGTTGTGCAGAATAAAGTGCCATATTTCAGACAAAGTGTCTGCAAAAATATAATAACATCTTTAATAAGGCAAATGCAAAGTACAGAATCGTAGTCCAAAATGTATTCAAAAGACAAGCCATGTTCGGTAGCCAGGACAGGTAGTCAGATGAGCTGGTTTAGGAATACGAAGATCAGCAAAGTCAGTATGCAATACCCAGGAATCAGGAGCCAGGAGAGAAGTCCGACAAAGCCAGGTCATACACAGGAATACAGGATACAAAATAATGCACTTGGGGGGGTGGAGCGATGACGTAACACGTCAACGTGTTGCGCGCGCGGTGTGCAGAGTCTAGGGCGCGAAAATGTCCGGTGTATCCCGGTGACTAACCGTCGCCGGCTTGAAGCAGTCTGGGGAGAGGCGGTGACCGGAGAGAGGGCAACCGAATCGATGTCAGACAGTGCTGCTCCAGGAGTAAATTCCGGCAAACGGAGGTGATTTTGGCTGTTCACTTCGGCCGTCATTTCATCTAAATTGCCGTGAGTATAACCGCGGCCAATCTCCCTAGCAACGGAGAATAACTTTATTGTCCCGAAGTAGCGGCACATACGGACACACGGACACCAGATAATAGAAGAAGTCTCCCATAACAGCACCAGACGACCGGAGAGATTACAATTAAGCAACAGATCCTCTCTGACACAAGACAAAATCGTATATTTACTTAAAAAATTCCTTTGAAGACACTGGAACTGAATACATTGAACAAATCCCCATGAATTGAATATCATGACATCTTTCAGATAAGTTGTATTTTTCTTTTCTTTTTTTCTTTGATAACTTTTAAAATTTTGCTGATATCAATTATCTACATTAATGCTGATTGGCTCAATGGTAGCGCCATGCGATTACGTGTTATGTGAATATTGGAAACTCACAATATAAGATAAACATCTATATTTATGCTGACTTTATGCTGATTAGCATAATTGTGGCGTTACATGAATACGTGCTACGTGGAAATTGGAAATTTATAATACATGCTGAGAAATTATATTGGATGAACATTGTCATTTTTATATACACTTCCTAAAAATAATGTTTATAACATAAAGGCTAATCCCCTAACGTGATATTAAAGGGGGAAATTTAATACAGAGCACAAGTAAAACCAGAAGCTATATCTATCACTGACTCTAAAATGGCGGCAAAAAAAACCAACAGAAAAGCCTCCAAGAAGAGACAAAAGGGATGATAAAAAGGATAAATCTGAAAAAAAGATTATCTTTTTTTTCACCACAAACATCCAAACTCGACACCGAAAGATTAGAACTAGATTATACGTTGAATAGATCAAGCTCTGGAGAGGAAGATCAGCATAAAACAAAGGCACCCATAGGTGTTCTCACTCCTCTAATTCAAGAACAACTTAAAATGGTTTGGACTTCCAATTTGAGAGGATAAAACATGAAATACAAATGCAGATCCAGGATTTGAGAACTGATCTCTTGTCAGTGGCATCACGAGTCAAATTAAATGAAGAAAAAATAGAGCACTTATTAATACAAGACTCGACACAGCAAGACAAGATTAAACAAAATTATATTAAAATAGAAGCATTAGAATTGAAACTGTCGGATTTTGAAGACCAGGCAAGGCAAATGAATTCCTTAAAGACTTTTTTTAAAAATGGGGATAATTCAGGAAGGCCATACTCCTATATGGGAACGATACCATAGGCCCATTAAAACCTCAGCACTACCAGCAGATATACCCCGGGATATCTTGATGCGTTGCTCAAATTTTCAAATAAGAAATAAGATCCTGAAAACATCTAGACAAAGTCCATTATCAGAGCCATATCAGAACATCAAAATACTGCCAGATTTGTCATATCTTACACGAACAAAGAGACGGCAATACTCTCATTTTACCGAGGTTTTGAGGAGGAACACAATTCGCTACAAGTGGACATACCCGTTTAAAATTACCTTAACGTATGAACATAAAGTGCGAACTTTTGATACACCAGCAAACTTGGAAAAATGGCTACAAGAGAAAAAAATCCAATAATCTAGGAAGAAAAGCAAAGAAGAATACATAATATAAAGGAACTTTGTGGAATTCTCTGCCTGCAGAGGTAGTTTTATCAGAGTCTGTACAGACGTTTAAACTGCGACTGGATGGATACCTGGAAAAACATAATATTCGGGGATATAGTCTTTAATTATGGGGATACAGCTTATTGATCCAAGGAGAAATCTGACTGCCATTTTGGGGTCAAGAAGGAATTTTTTTCCCTGGTTAGTGCAAAATTGGAAAGAGCGAAGCCGGGGTTTTTTGCCTTCTTTTGGATCAACAGCAACAAATTATCAGATATAGGAAAGGCTGAACTTGATGGACGCATGTCTTTTTTCAGCCTATGTAACTATGTAACTATGTAACTATGTAACTTTGGAATAATCTTATAAGAAATATACCTTTTTTTTCTCTCTCTTCTGGTTTTGCATATTAAATGGAGCTGTCACTAATAAGTTTACTTAGGATTTTAGAGCACATACCTACAGATCTAATATAGGATATATGATAAACTACAATATATACAACAAGATTTTTCTCTTAATAACTGATTATTGCTTTTTAAGGAGTAGTATTAGGGACCATGAATAATGGAAAATTATTACAATACATAAGTTATTCTCCTTAATAGAGCTATGATGAATCTTGAAGCACGTATTCATTATTTTTTTTCTTGGGTCACCATCACAGCTGGTTTTGCATATTATACAGAGATGTCACAAACAAGTTTATAATATAAAACATATTTTGTTTAGTACATACAAGAAATTTGAGACATGATAATCATATACATTAATCGAGGACTTTATTGCACACGACAATACACTTAACACAGGACAAAGGATATATCGTGATACACACATGTTTAATAATAAGATTTAAATTTTAATAACTATCCGATGCTCCTTAAGGAGTAGTATGAATGATCATGAATAACGTAAAATCATTCTACTATAGAAGGTATTTTGCTTTGGAATTGGAATTTGAATTCTAAAATTCAAGAGCTCTTAGATTACTTAATTGAAGGAGATATTAAAAAAAAGCTCTCTCAAAAGTCTTAAATTTGATAACATTATTGAAAAAAGACTATACCCCTTCGGCCTTGAAAAAATGGGAGAATGATATAGGAAGCAAAATAACAATAGAGGACTGGAATAAAGTGCTGAATTTAATCTACAAAAACATACATTGCCTTAACTTAAATGAGTTGCAATATAAACTTATGGTACCTAGTGCCTTTAACATTAGCAAAAATGTATTCTAATAACATCTCGAACTGTTGGAGGTGTGGATATTTTAAGGGAGACTTCCTCCACATTTGGTGGAGTTGCACTACAGTAAATAGAATATGGATGAAAGTATCGGAAAAACTTATAAACTTATTTGGTTCTCACTGGATATTAACTCCAGACAGAGCCTTATTACACATTAATTTGCCTAAAGCAACAAGTCAAGATTTACAAATCTTATTACACCTCTTGACAGCTATCAAGATGGTAATAGCTAGGAATTGGAGATCCTCAGACCCAATATTATGGTCAAATGTAAGATCACTAATTTTATACCAATGCCATACGGAGAAACTGATATTAACACATGATAGGGGAAATAATAAAAAACAGGAAAAATTGGATTATTGGATCAAAATCCTACTAGAGAGTAAATTAGATTGATAACAGGCATGGTTATTTCACTCTTCATCCACTTCGCTAAAAGTCGCCCAAAATAAAAACATGCATTTTTCGGGCCCCTTGATAGTCTAACGTACTAAAATAATTTAATTATATACTATATTACTAAAGAGATAATGAATCCACAAATGTTTGTGCTTGTATTTGTGAGTCTTTTTTTATATGTATGACCTATCTTTTTATGTTTTTGTTATTGTACTATGTCCTTTTAATGTTTTTGTAATTTGTTATAAAAAAAACAATAAAAAAAAGAAAAAAAAATGCACTTGGAAACTGGAACAGACACAACGGCAAAGAGGAAGCTTAAATAGCCTGAAAGGAATTTCCTGATAGCAGCCAGGTGGGTAACTCTGGTACTTAACAGGCAGTTGGCTAGACATCAGCTGAGTCAGTCTTGACACAGGGAATGCAAGACTGCTCCAATCAGCTGATTCAGCCTGGCACAGAGAGGAAAGGCTTCTCATTTAAAATCAGCATAGAACCGTGACACTAATACGGTTTATGCTCAACCACAACTACTTCATATTTTTACAGGACTTTTATCTCCAAAAAATGGGCATGACAATGGGCACACAAATGGCACAACAATATGCTAATTTGTTCAAGGCCAAACTGGAGGAGAACTACATCTCCACTTGCTACACCAAACCACTGGTATATCTCCGCCACATTGAAGATATCCTTATCATCTGGACTGGTAGCGAAGAGGAACTCCTCAAATTTCATGAAGAATATAATGCCTTCCATCCCAACATACAATTGAAACTGAGCTACCCCCACACAAACATCCAATTCCTAGACACTACCATTTACAGTCCAAACCAACAGATAAACCAACTTTCCTAAAACACAACAGTTTCCATCTCAGACATACCAAAAAATCAATCATCTTTAGGTAAGCCATAAGATATAAGCGCATATGTTCAGAGTCTACAGACCGAGATAAACATCTTCAGAATCTCAGGAAGGAGTTCATCAGCCATGGATACAGTGTAAAAATCACAGACTCTCAAATACAGAAAGCCAGGTATATCCCCAAAGAAAACCTTCTAATATATCAGCAACCACAAAAGAGATATCGAGTGCCATTGGTGGTAACCTACAATCCACAAATTGAAGCCCTACGCAAGATCTCGAGGGAACTACAAGCGATCCTACACACTGATGAAAGACATTGTACAATATCCCCCCCACCGCTACTTTCATTCAAACAACTTCCCAACTTCAAAGTGTGCATTGTGAGAAGCACCCTTCACAGACAAATAGCAAATGGTACCACTCCTTGCCAACACATCCACAACACAGATAAAATACTAATACCTGGCTCACACTTTCACCACAAAAGCCGTGGCTGTTTTACATGCAAATCATCTAATGTGGTGTACCTGACATACTGCACATGTGAAACATGTGAAAGTACTGATGGGATCGTTCTGCACCCAGAAGGAGAGAAAATATGTGAGGTCAACTGATATGCTGGTTTAATGCCTCAATAGAGAAGCCCCCTCTAACCAGAGAGTAAACTGATCAAAGATGCTCTGACTGAAGTAGGGCCGCAACTAACGATTATTTTCATAATCGATTAGTTGGCCGATTATTTTTTCAATTAATCAAATAAAAAAATGTAAATTTTTCATGTATTTAAAATTATTTAATAAAGTAACATAGGATGTTAAAAACAAACAGCAGAATAAAAAACTTTGATAAAAATGCATTTCTTGTTTTTATTTCCCAACCTGCCCCCCAGTTATGCATATTTGAGCCCAGGCTTGCCACACTGCCCTCTCCACATATATGCCTTATATACCCTATATGCCTTATACCCCCAGATATGCTGTCCTCCCCACGTATGCCATATATCCTCCAGATATCCCATAGTGCCCTCATAGATTTGCAGACTCGTTCACAGACACAATACTTTTATAAATAAATACAGGGTTAATCTTCACTGCCCCAGGATTTACATTCCCCTTAGTTTGCCCCCCTTTACCTCTAACTGCACCTTAAGTTAATTAACCCTCAGTCCTCAGCATTAAATTAATCCTGAAGAGAAGACCCCCATTAACCACAACTGCCCATAAATTAACCCTAAACACTGCCCCTCAACATTAAGCCCTAAACACCCTACTTAACATCATCAACTGCCCCTACAATTAACCCTAAACACCCCAATTAACTATAACTGACCCTAAATTATCCCTAAACACTTCCCATTAAACTCATAACTGCCCCTAATATAAATTAACACCCCCACCTCCCCTAACTTTCAGCAGCCCAAATATTAATTTTATACTCACAGATGAGTATCACAGCCATGGTGATGCTAAGGAAATGGGCGGAGCCAATTCGTTGCCAAAAAAAGTGTAATCCCCCACCAAGAGTTGATGAGAGTGGATCAAAAAGGACATGTCTGACCCAAGAGTAAGTTTGTGTTTGTCGTGAGTAGTGTTGCTTCGTGAAGTGCAGTCTAGTGTCGTGGAGAGAGCAGTATTGAGGTCACCACAAAGGACCACCCGACCTTGTTTACAGGTGTCCAACTTCCCCAAAAACATGCGAAAAAAACTAAGTTGCGATGTGTTAATGATATAAATAGCACCGAGGGGGCACTAAACAAGGTGGGAAGATAGGACCCACGGCGGCTAGCCAGCCCAAAGTTTTAGTGGGTACGTCTATGTGTGTGGTGTAGTGAGCAAAACTGTGTAAAAAATAATAAAAAAAGAACTCCAAAGAAAAACGTAAAAACGCAGTGTATCACAAGTAAGGCCGATTAGGCTATGAGGGCGAGAGAAAAAAAAAACCCAAAAGAGTCAAGCGACCAGAGGTTACCCGTGAACGAACTCCAGTAGTTCAGGTTTTAGTCGACCAGTCCCGTTTCAGCTTCTTCGGAGTGGAAGTGGTTTTCAACGGAGTGGTAGCACAAGCTGGGTCCAGTACGGAGGGCGAATCTAGACCCCAAGGTTTCACGCGGGCCAGGCCATCCTCAGGTGACTCAAGGACGGTAGTGGAGCCGTTCCGGGATACTATCAGGCGTACCGGATTTGCGGATAGCGGATTTGGTGCGATCGAAGAATGCTCGTTACAGGGGCGAAGGCTCGGCGTAGTTGAAGCGTAAGCTGAGAAAGGTCTGTCAGGAGCTTTACATCCTGGAACCTGGACGGTAAGGTAGGTTGGTTGCACGCCGCTCGCATGATCTTGTGCTTGACATCGAAGAAGTGAACTCTCGTTAGAACGTCACGAGGAGGGAATCCTGAAAGATTCTTCGGGCGGAAAACACGATGTAGACGGTCCAGACGAATGTCGGCAGGTAAGGTATCACCAAGAAGAGCGGCAAAAAGGGCTGTGACGTATTCATGAAGATCGGGTTGATCAATGGATTCCGGAATGCCTCGGAGACGTATATTATTACGTCGCGATCTATCTTCCAGATCCATAAGTTTGTTACGGAGAAGTGCAAGCTCATTCTGCGTGGACACCTGGCCATCTGCCAGAGCATTATGGGCTTCTGCAAATTCCTCCATACGGCGCTCCAAGGCGTCCGTCCGATCCCCCAGGCCATCCAAGTCTCGCCGCAGGGAAGAGGCTATTTCATGAAAGTCCTGGCGGAGCTGATCTCTCATTTCACGAAGCAAGGCTTTCATCGTGTGTGAGGTAAGTGGCTGCTGAGGATCGGTAAGCTCCTCTTGGGAGGGTTATGCAGGAGATAGAGGCCTCGAGTGCGATGTTGAAGCGTGGCTCATGGAGGCGTCTGAGTCCGTGTCAAACACCACCGCAATATGTGTTCAGTAACATCTCCTGAGCGCATGGATGGGTGTGTTGGGTTATTTGGGGGGTAAAAAGCCACCTTTGTGAGGTGTGTATTTTTTGCCATTTAGACATCTGGTCAGTCTGTGCCCACGTCCCATATTTGGGACATCTTTGAAGCCGGCAAATTCAATTTACCCCATCAAATCATAATTTTTTTAAAACTAGAAATTGTAGGACAAAATATTTTTGTTTATTTTTTGGTGACAGTGGGGAATTTTTAAATGTTACCATATTTTTTTTTTAAAAATGTAAACATTTTTTTTTTACTTATCTCACTGATTAGCGAGCTGGGTTAGATTGACCTTGCATGGTTGAATGCAGTACCTGGATAGACTCTCTGTGAACTCATTATTTTTTCTATTGTTGATGGCATCTTGTGAATGGCGACAACGTCATTTGCATGATGGCAGTTGTGGTTGCTCTTCGGAGCAATCACAAGGCTATCGGGTTAAGGGGGTTGTATTGCTACATATCTACATATGCTACGATATCGAGGCATGTCAGCGATGGACGTAGACAACCCACGCTGCTAACGGCACCTCCTTCTGACTCCAGCAAAAGTTGTCTACGCGTATCACGTAGACTTCTACCTGCTGCCCCAACTACACACCAGCAGAGGAGGTTACCAGACAGGAGGATCCAGGTCCCGTGCAGCGCTGCGGGGGATCTGGATCTTAGTCTCATAGTCAGACCTCTATTTCAGGTCTGATTATAAGATGACCCCGATTATAAGACGAGGAGTATTTTTCCAGATCATTTTCAGATTATTTTTTCAGTATGGGGTCCTCAGAGTACTGGCTGTAGGTCTTTAATAATTTTGCATATCTCCTTAAGGGTTGGGTTGTAGGTAACCACCAGAGGGATCCTGCTTGTGTTATCCTTTTTTTTGTACTCTAGAAGCCTTTCCCGTGGTGTTCTTAGAGCAGATTTGTTGTCTGGTACCTTACACCTGCAGTAATGTAAAAAGATTAAGGCACTCAAATCACATGGAAAGTGAAAAATAATAGACATATGCTGATGCAAACAATGTTTACTGGGTGTAATATCGCCAAAATACAAGGGACATAGAGGTTTTCAACATACCTATGTAATGCATGAACAAAGTAATGACAAAAAAGGCTAACACCAGGTACGTAACTAGACCATGGGGCCTTGGTGTGAAAAATTGCCCCGGACCCCCCTTTAACAGCTGGTCTGTGCCATCATTGCCCCCACACAACTGGTCTGTGCCCTTTTTGTCCCCCCTTCAAACATATTAAACACACTTGTCAGGGTACCAGTGAATCAGGACGGAGGCAAAAAGGTACTGGTCAAAATGTTTATTAAAATAAAATAATAACAAGAATCCAAAACACAAGACAAGCTGGTGGTCGTAGAACAAGCCAAGGTCAGGAGCCAGAACGGGTAGTCATTTGAGCCAAGGTCAGGAGTCCAGAAATCCACGTAGTCCAAAAGCAGGCAGGAGTCAGCACCAGAATGGGAGTCAGACAGGCCGGGTCATACACAAGAATCAAACGCTGGAAGGAAGCATGTACTCACAGGTCTGGAACCACGAAAGGGCAACCAGCAACTGAACTAGCTGGTTCATATAGTCACAGCCTGCAGGAAGAGGAGGGGTTAACTGGACATAAAAATTGGAAGAGGAAGGGGGCGCGGCCTAACAAACGGAAAGCCAGTGCAGGTAGGCCGAAACCCTGACAGTACCCCTCCCCTAACGACCCCTCCCCAGGGGGAGGGACCAGGTTTAGAGGGGAAATGCGTATGAAAGGCTCGTACCAGTCTAGGGGCACGAACATCTTGGGCAGGCACCCAAGATCGTTCCTCAGGTCCGTAACCTTTCCAATAAACTAAATACTGCAGGCGATCCCTGGACACACGAGAATCGATGATAGACTGAACTTCATATTCATCATGACCATTCACCGGAATCGGGCGAGGGCGAGGAGCTGAAGCAGTGAATCGGTTGCAAACAAGTGGTTTCAGCAACGAGACATGGAAGACATTCGGAATACGCATGTTGGGAGGAAGATCTAAGGCATAAGCCACCGGATTAACCTTGCGCAGAATACGGTATGGACCCACAAAACGAGGGGCCAGTTTGTGAGAGGGAACCCGGATTGTGAGAGGATAACCAAACCCTCTCCCCGACCTGGTAGGAAGGAGCCGGAAGCCGTTTGCGGTCAGCCTGGAGCTTGTACCGTCGTGCTGATAACTGGAGTGAGTCCTTGACTCGTGCCCACATGGATACAAGGACTATGCTGATGTCTTTGACAAAGTTCGGGCTGGTTCCCTACCTCCCCATAGGTCCTATGATTGCGCCATAGAACTCCAGCCAGGCGCTGCTCCTCCTCGCGGTCGAGTCTACCCATTGTCAGTTGCTGAGAATAAGGCCATGGAGGATTACGTCTCCGATGCCCTGGCTAGGGGATTTATACGTAAATCCACTTCCCCCGCTGGTGCCGGCTTTTTCTTTGTAAAAAAGAAAGGGGGTGAACTTAGGCCCTGTATTGATTAAAGAGGTCTGAATAAAATTACGATAAAAAATGCATATCCAATACCGTTGATCACTGAGCTTTTTGATCGGTTAAAAGGGGCCAAGCTGTTCACCAAGTTGGACTTACGTGGGGCCTACAATTTGGTACGCATTAAGCAAGGACACGAATGGAAGACAGCATTTAATACCAGAAGTGGGCACTATGAATATCTGGTTATGCCTTTTGGCTTATGCAATGCCCCTGCTGTCTTCCAGGAGTTTATCAATGACGTACTCAGAGATATGCTACAGGAGTGTGTTGTTGTATACCTTGACGATATACTCATACACTCGCCTTCTCTCGAGACCCATATCAGAGACGTCAAACGTGTCCTCCAACGCCTCAGAGAGAATGGTTTATACTGTAAGTTGGAGAAATGCGAGTTCCATAAAAACCAGGTTGCATTTTTGGGCTATATTATTCCTGACAAGGGTTTTTCTATGGACCCTCAAAAGGTTTCTGCGGTACTTAATTGGCCTCGTCCTGTTGGTCTTCGGTCTGTCCTATGCTTCCTCGGTTTTGCTAATTATTACCGCAAATTCATACGCAACTTCTCTGATTTAGTAAAACCCATTACTGACCTCACCCGAAAAGATGGAGATCCTTTACGATGGCCTCTGGTTGTGATTCAGGCGTTTGAGGATTTGAAAAAAGCATTCGCGTCCGCTCCCGTCTTGGTCCCAGACCCGACACTACCATTCATCCTGGAGGTAGATGCATCTGAGACAGGAGTAGGCGCCCTTCTGTCTCAACGTCCTAAACCTGAAGGTCCGCTACACCCGTGTGGCTTCTTCTCAAAAACACTCTCTCCAGTCGAATGCAACTACGAGATTGGTGACAGGGAACTTCTGGCTATAATTCTGGCACTCAAGGAATGGCGTCATCTCCTTGAGGGGACCACGACACCTGTTTTGATTTTAACAGATCACAAGAATTTGACCTACCTCTCCGAGGCCAAAAAATTGACTCCTCGGCAAGCTCGGTGGGCCTTATTCCTTTCCAGGTTTAATTTTCTGGTATCTTACCTCCCGGGCTCGAAAAACGTACGTGCTGATGCTTTATCTCGACAATTCACTTCCTCTTCCACAGAAGAAGTGCCTCTGACACCGATTATTCCTCCCGATCGCATCCTGGCAAGCATCCGTACCAGTCTGACCTCCCCATTGGGGGAGAAAATCCTGGCTGCACAAAATCAGGCTCCACCGTGCACACCGCCTGGCAAGTGCTACGTACCTGTTCCCCTCCGACGTTCCTTGTAGCACACTTACCATTGTTCTAAGGCCGCGGGTCACCCTGGTAAGAATCAAATGATTTGGGGTATGACCCGTCAGTTCTGGTGGCCCAAGATCCGTAATGATATTAAGGAATTTGTTGCCTCCTGTCAGACCTGTGCTCAAAGTAAAGATCAGAGGCATCTTCCTGTGGGAAGGGTACTGTCAGGGTTTCGGCCTACCTGCACTGGCTTTCCTCCTCATGGCTCTCTGTTTGTTAGGCCGGGCCCCCTTCCTCTTCCAACTTTTATGTCCAGTTAACCCCTCCTCTTCCTTCAGGCTGTGACTATATTAACCAGCTAGTT
>VKOC01048106.1:0-12663 GCA_009364415.1 Spea multiplicata | reverse complement strand
ATGCGTCCATCAAGTTCAGCCTTTCCCACATCTGTTAATTGATGTTGATCATAAAGAAGGCAAAAAAAAACCCCGGTTTGTTGCTCTTTCCAATTTTGCAAGAAACTAGGGGGAAAAAATCCTTCTTGAGCCCAGAATGGCAGTCAGATTGACACTTATGGGCAGAAGCAGCAGCAGCAGAAGAAGCTCAGTACACGGCTCAGCCAAGAGCGTTTTGAGCGCCTTTTCTTTGTAGATGACTCAGATCCTGGATGTCCTTCCCGAGGTGTTTTTGGTTTATTGCTTGGTGTACGGCCCTGAGAAGGTTTCACTGGTTTGGCCAGTGATGGCACTGGTTTGGCCAGTGATGGCGTCTTGCAGGTCTTTGCTGAAGCCTTCATATTGCCTCTTGCAGGAAGCGATTCTCGGTTTTGCACTCCTGCAGATGATGTCCCAGGTTTAGGTGGTCGAGATGATGGAACTGACAAACCTGGCTTCTCACGACGACCTGATTTGGCTCCGGTTTTGGTATGCTTTTTTTTCCTCGGAGTAGGTGGTCGAGATGATGGCATTGAAGAACCTGGCTCCTCACAATCACCTGATTTGGCTCTTGTTTTGGTATGCTTTTTTTTCCTCGGAGTAGGTACAGGCTGATTTTCTAATAGCGGTGTTTGAGGGCTCCCGGGTGTTTGCTGACGACTGCGTTCGGCCATCATTCGGGACCTTCTAACCACTTCAGGAATTTTATTCATTCTGTATTCCATGCTCATTTTTAACACGAGGGAATTTAGTCTAGAAAGAAATTCCGCGGTCACTCCAAAAACATTTGGATTAACATACCGCTTTATCTGTTTGCCCCTCACGTCCGGCATTTTAGGAGCTCCTATAGGTATCTCCTTTGAAGCACCAGACTGAGCAGAAATTTCACTGACGTTTGTGTCGCTGTGTGTGAGATTGGTTTGTCTCCTAAAGGTGGGAACAGAAATATAAGTATTTATTTAGGGGCACTTTTTACAACTGAGATGTGCATAAAAACAAAAAGTCTTCTGGGTCAGATCTCTGGAAGATTTTCTGTCATGTTCATAGGTGTAGCGGCTAACAGAGTGAGGGAATTTAACCGCGCATGAGGTAGGCATGAAGCTACCCTGAATCTAAGACGAGGATTAAGGTCTGATTCTTTCCATCAGGAAAACCAAACAGACTAGAAGGGCCAAATGGTTCGTATCTGGCATCGAATTCTATGTTTCCGTGTTTCTCATATCTTTAACCCACTCAATAAATGTGACTTTTACAAACAGCTGAGATTTTTATAAATCGTGTTAAGAGGTCTAAAATGGGCCTAGAAAATATCTAGTCTGTGACTTTATAAAGTGCTGTTTAACCTCAAACATTCACTAGGTACATAGCCTTATCTATGGAGAACATCACTTACCTGAGAGTATCCGAATCTCTGTGGAAATTCCTCAGTGCCTTGTTAGTATAGCTTGTGTCTCACTGTGACATCACATGTCTTTTGTGACATCATCACTTGTAGCTTAAAGGGGAATCACCCCAGATAGAGCAGAAGAAAAATAAAATATGTAAAATCTCCATTAAACATAATAAATGGAATTGTTAGATTGTGCAGGATTGCAGGAGGAGCATGGCGTGAGACTGGGCAGGGGACACCTGTCCAGGGATGGAGCTGAAGAGGTTACGCGTAACGTTTTTTTAATTCATTGTGAAACGGGTGTGTCTACTCTGTGGCTTTTTGAATAAAAACAAAATCACCTTAAACATGCCTTCTTAGGAATAAATTAAGCAGAGACAATGTTTTCTTTCCTCATATTGTTTTAATAGTAAAACCAATACATTTAATCCGACATTAGGTTCAAATGGTACCAAAGACTTTAGTACGAGACCCCGGCTTCCACCGTACAGAATGCTTAGCATGTGATGCTTTTGCTCATGTTGCAGTTTGCTAAATAGTTATATTAAATGCTAACACGATGGCCGTTTAATGTATTGAATCATTAAATATTGTTGGTGTGGGACTTGAATGCTTCTCTGGAGTAAGAAGTAAAGGGCCCCCCTGGACGGTCAGGAAGGGCAGGAAGGGGGAACATGACTGCTGTCCCCCTGCCTGGGGTCAGTAGTTCATGGTCCGGTTCAGGATGTGGGTTGCAACATTGTTGCTTTAATGTACTGGGGAGGAATAACGGGTAAACTTTCCTTGTTCTGACCTTCAGTCATTTGACACTCTGGACGAGCATTCCTCCCACCCTCCCCTGTTTTTCTGTATTTGTTGTGATCTTTGTTCCTGTGCTGGTGTCGGTTTTTCTTTTCTTCTAGTCATAGCGGGAAGTCATGGCTGCACCTTTGCTTGGAATATCCGGTGGCTGGAGAAGACTTGGGGAGACGAGTTCCGCGGAGGCTGATGGTACCCAGAACGAGAGCTCTTGGTAATGTTTGGGGTATCTGCCTGCCGGTAACACGACAGCTGGCAGGATGGTTATGTTTATGGCTACAATGTGCTGGTTCATGGTGTTTAATAAAGCTGTGGCCAATGCCCTTACCCACAAACTGTGTCGTCTTATCTTTGGGTGGGGATGTGGGCTTTGGCCATGCTTGGTGTGGTGGCTTGGGTCTAAGCAGTCAAGTAAAGCTCTCCTTATTGTACGCTGGCACTAATCAGTATGATTATTGTATGGATTTGGGCGTACGTGTATATTACACAGCTACCAAAAAAATGACTCGCTTAACTGCTTGATTAAAGGCCACATATCATGCATGGTGCACCAAAGGACTTGGCACATCGCATGGAGAGTTTAGGAGCCAGACCGAAGCCTTAATGCCTGTTGTAGATGTATGGTCCCTTTACATTTTCGTGATGTCCCCCTGACTAGTGCAAGGGGGTGATTCTCCCGTTGCCTCTTTCCCCATGTGCAGTGAATGCATTCGGGCGAACACACGTCCTGCGCAGTTGAAGGGAGCACGCAGCTATCTTACAATTTTCAAGTTTCTCTATATCTTCCCATATAAATGCATGGGATGATTCTGCACGCCCATCCGTCTATGTGCTTACTTTACTTTCATATGCATTCTTTTTTAGTGGGACCGTCAGAGACGTTGAACTGTTCCTTCCACACAGATACAACAGGAGTCGTGGACCCTGCTGGTGAGCTTACATTTTTAAACTCAATAATACAGCTGTCAAAAATTTAAATAATACTTAAACAAGGGATGGGACCCGTCAGCTCTCATGATGGATGCAGAGTTTGACACAAAGCATTGATTGCTCTTTCTTAACAGTTCAAACAAGAATACATGTACGAATAATAAATATATATATATATATATAATATATATATATATATTATATATATAGATTGTATGATATCTCTGATAAGACAACCTTTTGATTTATCAATATTCCAATTCAGTGGTATCTTGGAAAAAGATACACATAGGTTTTCTCTTGCCCCCTCCATCACCCCCTTACTTCACCCCCAGCTTACTCTCTGGCTGTTTCTATATGTGAGGGCAGCCTCCCTTTTGCCACTTGGTCATGTAACGTTGCATTGCATCAACTGGAGAACATGCACAAGGAACTGCATACTGTCCCTGTTTAGTCCTTGTTAGGGTCTGCAATCTGCCGTTTTGTTTCCTGCCCAATCCTCTCTTGCTAGCGGCTCAGAACATTAAGTAGTTATGTGCTCTAAGTAATTTACATTGATAAACGTTTACAGTTTAATTTCAGTAAATCCCTTTTTTTATTGTAAATTATAACTTAAGTTGTAAACCAAGGTTTAATAATGGCTTTCAAAATACCCCCTGTAAGTTGAGCTCTGCTCTGCACGGGAGTTATGATGTCATTGTCAATTGCAAGAAGAAGACTATTAGGGTGAACAAAACAAAGCTACCGTTGGCACCTTGGAATACAGATGCAACATCTAAGGCAAAAGAAACAAATCAACAAAAATACCAAATCTCACAGAAATAAATACGATTGCTGAATTCAATGTGATTTTGAAACGGATACCTAATGTAAATGGAAACAACAAAACAATAACCAATGGGAAACGCATGTAGTTCATCTTATATAAAGTGAAAAAACCCCAACATTAAAATCCCATGCTCCTCCAACATTTCAAGAGTCCAAATCCGGACAACTGCGTTTGGGAATGTGTGACTAGATGCAAAAGTTAGCATGTCCCACACATGAGCAACAGCAGAGTCCTCCATTGACCTTACAGCTCCCTGGGATGATCAGAAGATCTCCCCACATCTCCCCACATCTCCCTTGATCTCTACTGCCTGGACAGCAGGATAGTGCCCTGAAAAAAACTTTCATTTTGAGTTTTTTCGATGGAGTGACCTGATGACCAGGAGCAGTAATGTTAGTAAAGTCATCATAAGTGAAAAGAAATTGTGTGGAAAAGGATTTTTGCACTCATTAATCTGTCCAATACAAACATCTGAAACGACATAGAGAATTAAATGCTTTATTTAAACGTAGCTAAATAGCCACGTAGGGCAATAACAGAAAACCGCCTTACTCATTTACTCCGTCTGGATCTTACTCTTTGCCTTCCACAGTCTGTAGAACCGGCTGCTTCTAGATGTTAAGTATTAGATGTTGGTACGTAGGCTGAAAAAAGATATGCGTCCATCAAGTTCAGCCTTTCCCACATCTGTTAATTGATGTTGATCATAAAGAAGGCAAAAAAAACCCCCCGGTTTGTTGCTCTTTCCAATTTTGCAAGAAACTAGGGGGAAAAAATCCTTCTTGAGCCCAGAATGGCAGTCAGATTGACACTTATGGGCAGAAGCAGCAGCAGCAGAAGAAGCTCAGTACACGGCTCAGCCAAGAGCGTTCTGAGCGCCTTTTCTTTGTAGATGACTCAGATCCTGGATGTCCTTCCCGAGGTGTTTTTAGTTTGTTGCTTCGTGTACGGCCCTGAGAAGGTTTCACTGGTTTGGCCAGTGATGGCACTGGTTTGGCCACTCTTTGCCTTCCACAGTCTGTAGAACCGGCTGCTTCTAGATGTTAAGTATTAGATGTTGGTACGTAGGCTGAAAAAAGATATGCGTCCATCAAGTTCAGCCTTTCCCACATCTGTTAATTGATGTTGATCCAAGAGAAGGCAAAAAAAACCCCCACGGTTCGTTGCTCTTTCCAATTTTGCAAGAAACTAGGGGGAAAAAATCCTTCTTGAGCCCAGAATGGCAGTCAGATTGACACTTATGGGCAGAAGCAGCAGCAGCAGAAGAAGCTCAGTACACGGCTCAGCCAAGAGCGTTTTGAGCGCCTTTTCTTTGTAGATGACTCAGATCCTGGATGTCCTTCCCGAGGTGTTTTTGGTTTGTTGCTTGGTGTACGGCCCTGAGAAGGTTTCACTGGTTTGGCCAGTGATGGCACTGGTTTGGCCAGTGATGGCGTCTTGCAGGTCTTTGCTGAAGCCTTCATATTGCCTCTTGCAGGAAGCGATTCTCGGTTTTGCACTCCTGCAGATGATGTCCCAGGTTTAGGTGGTCGAGATGATGGAACTGACAAACCTGGCTTCTCACGACGACCTGATTTGGCTCCGGTTTTGGTATGCTTTTTTTTCCTCGGAGTAGGTGGTCGAGATGATGGCATTGAAGAACCTGGCTCCTCACAATCACCTGATTTGGCTCTTGTTTTGGTATGCTTTTTTTTCCTCGGAGTAGGTACAGGCTGATTTTCTAATAGCGGTGTTTGAGGGCTCCCGGGTGTTTGCTGACGACTGCGTTCGGCCATCATTCGGGACCTTCTAACCACTTCAGGAATTTTATTCATTCTGTATTCCATGCTCATTTTTAACACGAGGGAATTTAGTCTAGAAAGAAATTCCGCGGTCACTCCAAAAACATTTGGATTAACATACCGCTTTATCTGTTTGCCCCTCACGTCCGGCATTTTAGGAGCTCCTATAGGTATCTCCTTTGAAGCACCAGACTGAGCAGAAATTTCACTGACGTTTGTGTCGCTGTGTGTGAGATTGGTTTGTCTCCTAAAGGTGGGAACAGAAATATAAGTATTTATTTAGGGGCACTTTTTACAACTGAGATGTGCATAAAAACAAAAAGTCTTCTGGGTCAGATCTCTGGAAGATTTTCTGTCATGTTCATAGGTGTAGCGGCTAACAGAGTGAGGGAATTTAACCGCGCATGAGGTAGGCATGAAGCTACCCTGAATCTAAGACGAGGATTAAGGTCTGATTCTTTCCATCAGGAAAACCAAACAGACTAGAAGGGCCAAATGGTTCGTATCTGGCATCGAATTCTATGTTTCCGTGTTTCTCATATCTTTAACCCACTCAATAAATGTGACTTTTACAAACAGCTGAGATTTTTATAAATCGTGTTAAGAGGTCTAAAATGGGCCTAGAAAATATCTAGTCTGTGACTTTATAAAGTGCTGTTTAACCTCAAACATTCACTAGGTACATAGCCTTATCTATGGAGAACATCACTTACCTGAGAGTATCCGAATCTCTGTGGAAATTCCTCAGTGCCTTGTTAGTATAGCTTGTGTCTCACTGTGACATCACATGTCTTTGTGACATCATCACTTGTAGCTTAAAGGGGAATCACCCCAGATAGAGCAGAAGAAAAATAAAATATGTAAAATCTCCATTAAACATAATAAATGGAATTGTTAGATTGTGCAGGATTGCAGGAGGAGCATGGCGTGAGACTGGGCAGGGGACACCTGTCCAGGGATGGAGCTGAAGAGGTTACGCGTAACGTTTTTTTAATTCATTGTGAAACGGGTGTGTCTACTCTGTGGCTTTTTGAATAAAAACAAAATCACCTTAAACATGCCTTCTTAGGAATAAATTAAGCAGAGACAATGTTTTCTTTCCTCATATTGTTTTAATAGTAAAACCAATACATTTAATCCGACATTAGGTTCAAATGGTACCAAAGACTTTAGTACGAGACCCCGGCTTCCACCGTACAGAATGCTTAGCATGTGATGCTTTTGCTCATGTTGCAGTTTGCTAAATAGTTATATTAAATGCTAACACGATGGCCGTTTAATGTATTGAATCATTAAATATTGTTGGTGTGGGACTTGAATGCTTCTCTGGAGTAAGAAGTAAAGGGCCCCCCCTGGACGGTCAGGAAGGGGGAACATGACTGCTGTCCCCCTGCCTGGGGTCAGTAGTTCATGGTCCGGTTCAGGATGTGGGTTGCAACATTGTTGCTTTAATGTACTGGGGAGGAATAACGGGTAAACTTTCCTTGTTCTGACCTTCAGTCATTTGACACTCTGGACGAGCATCCCTCCCACCCTCCCCTGTTTTTCTGTATTTGTTGTGATCTTTGTTCCTGTGCTGGTGTCGGTTTTTCTTTTCTTCTAGTCATAGCGGGAAGTCATGGCTGCACCTTTGCTTGGAATATCCGGTGGCTGGAGAAGACTTGGGGAGACGAGTTCCGCGGAGGCTGATGGTACCCAGAACGAGAGCTCTTGGTAATGTTTGGGGTATCTGCCTGCCGGTAACACGACAGCTGGCAGGATGGTTATGTTTATGGCTACAATGTGCTGGTTCATGGTGTTTAATAAAGCTGTGGCCAATGCCCTTACCCACAAACTGTGTCGTCTTATCTTTGGGTGGGGATGTGGGCTTTGGCCATGCTTGGTGTGGTGGCTTGGGTCTAAGCAGTCAAGTAAAGCTCTCCTTATTGTACGCTGGCACTAATCAGTATGATTATTGTATGGATTTGGGCGTACGAGTATATTACACAGCTACCAAAAAAATGACTCGCTTAACTGCTTGATTAAAGGCCACATATCATGCATGGTGCACCAAAGGACTTGGCACATCGCATGGAGAGTTTAGGAGCCAGACCGAAGCCTTAATGCCTGTTGTAGATGTATGGTCCCTTTACATTTTCGTGATGTCCCCCTGACTAGTGCAAGGGGGTGATTCTCCCGTTGCCTCTTTCCCCATGTGCAGTGAATGCATTCGGGCGAACACACGTCCTGCGCAGTTGAAGGGAGCACGCAGCTATCTTACAATTTTCAAGTTTCTCTATATCTTCCCATATAAATGCATGGGATGATTCTGCACGCCCATCCGTCTATGTGCTTACTTTACTTTCATATGCATTCTTTTTTAGTGGGACCGTCAGAGACGTTGAACTGTTCCTTCCACACAGATACAACAGGAGTCGTGGACCCTGCTGGTGAGCTTACATTTTTAAACTCAATAATACAGCTGTCAAAAATTTAAATAATACTTAAACAAGGGATGGGACCCGCCAGCTCTCATGATGGATGCAGAGTTTGACACAAAGCATTGATTGCTCTTTCTTAACAGTTCAAACAAGAATACATGTACGAATAATAAATATATATATATATATATATATATATATATATATATATATGGATGTATTGATATCTCTGATAAGACAACCTTTTGATTTATCAATATTCCAATTCAGTGGTATCTTGGAAAAAGATACACATAGGTTTTCTCTTGCCCCCTCCATCACCCCCTTACTTCACCCCCAGCTTACTCTCTGGCTGTTTCTATATGTGAGGGCAGCCTCCCTTTTGCCACTTGGTCATGTAACGTTGCATTGCATCAACTGGAGAACATGCACAAGGAACTGCATACTGTCCCTGTTTAGTCCTTGTTAGGGTCTGCAATCTGCCGTTTTGTTTCCTGCCCAATCCTCTCTTGCTAGCGGCTCAGAACATTAAGTAGTTATGTGCTCTAAGTAATTTACATTGATAAACGTTTACAGTTTAATTTCAGTAAATCCCTTTTTTTATTGTAAATTATAACTTAAGTTGTAAACCAAGGTTTAATAATGGCTTTCAAAATACCCCCTGTAAGTTGAGCTCTGCTCTGCACGGGAGTTATGATGTCATTGTCAATTGCAAGAAGAAGACTATTAGGGTGAACAAAACAAAGCTACCGTTGGCACCTTGGAATACAGATGCAACATCTAAGGCAAAAGAAACAAATCAACAAAAATACCAAATCTCACAGAAATAAATACGATTGCTGAATTCAATGTGATTTTGAAACGGATACCTAATGTAAATGGAAACAACAAAACAATAACCAATGGGAAACGCATGTAGTTCATCTTATATAAAGTGAAAAAACCCCAACATTAAAATACCATGCTCCTCCAACATTTCAAGAGTCCAAATCCGGACAACTGCGTTTGGGAATGTGTGACTAGATGCAAAAGTTAGCATGTCCCACACATGAGCAACAGCAGAGTCCTCCATTGACCTTACAGCTCCCTGGGATGATCAGAAGATCTCCCCACATCTCCCTTGATCTCTACTGCCTGGACAGCAGGATAGTGCCCTGAAAAAAACTTTCATTTTGAGTTTTTTCGATGGAGTGACCTGATGACCAGGAGCAGTAATGTTAGTAAAGTCATCATAAGTGAAAAGAAATTGTGTGGAAAAGGATTTTTGCGCTCATTAATCTGTCCAATACAAACATCTGAAACGACATAGAGAATTAAATGCTTTATTTAAACGTAGCTAAATAGCCACGTAGGGCAATAACAGAAAACCGCCTTACTCATTTACTCCGTCTGGATCTTACTCTTTGCCTTCCACAGTCTGTAGAACCGGCTGCTTCTAGATGTTAAGTATTAGATGTTGGTACGTAGGCTGAAAAAAGATATGCGTCCATCAAGTTCAGCCTTTCCCACATCTGTTAATTGATGTTGATCCAAAAGAAGGCAAAAAAACCCCCCGGTTTGTTGCTCTTTCCAATTTTGCAAGAAACTAGGGGGAAAAAATCCTTCTTGAGCCCAGAATGGCAGTCAGATTGACACTTATGGGCAGAAGCAGCAGCAGCAGAAGAAGCTCAGTACACGGCTCAGCCAAGAGCGTTTTGAGCGCCTTTTCTTTGTAGATGACTCAGATCCTGGATGTCCTTCCCGAGGTGTTTTTGGTTTGTTGCTTGGTGTACGGCCCTGAGAAGGTTTCACTGGTTTGGCCAGTGATGGCACTGGTTTGGCCAGTGATGGCGTCTTGCAGGTCTTTGCTGAAGCCTTCATATTGCCTCTTGCAGGAAGCGATTCTCGGTTTTGCACTCCTGCAGATGATGTCCCAGGTTTAGGTGGTCGAGATGATGGAACTGACAAACCTGGCTTCTCACGACGACCTGATTTGGCTCCGGTTTTGGTATGCTTTTTTTTCCTCGGAGTAGGTGGTCGAGATGATGGCATTGAAGAACCTGGCTCCTCACAATCACCTGATTTGGCTCTTGTTTTGGTATGCTTTTTTTTCCTCGGAGTAGGTACAGGCTGATTTTCTAATAGCGGTGTTTGAGGGCTCCCGGGTGTTTGCTGACGACTGCGTTCGGCCATCATTCGGGACCTTCTAACCACTTCAGGAATTTTATTCATTCTGTATTCCATGCTCATTTTTAACACGAGGGAATTTAGTCTAGAAAGAAATTCCGCGGTCACTCCAAAAACATTTGGATTAACATACCGCTTTATCTGTTTGCCCCTCACGTCCGGCATTTTAGGAGCTCCTATAGGTATCTCCTTTGAAGCACCAGACTGAGCAGAAATTTCACTGACGTTTGTGTCGCTGTGTGTGAGATTGGTTTGTCTCCTAAAGGTGGGAACAGAAATATAAGTATTTATTTAGGGGCACTTTTTACAACTGAGATGTGCATAAAAACAAAAAGTCTTCTGGGTCAGATCTCTGGAAGATTTTCTGTCATGTTCATAGGTGTAGCGGCTAACAGAGTGAGGGAATTTAACCGCGCATGAGGTAGGCATGAAGCTACCCTGAATCTAAGACGAGGATTAAGGTCTGATTCTTTCCATCAGGAAAACCAAACAGACTAGAAGGGCCAAATGGTTCGTATCTGGCATCGAATTCTATGTTTCCGTGTTTCTCATATCTTTAACCCACTCAATAAATGTGACTTTTACAAACAGCTGAGATTTTTATAAATCGTGTTAAGAGGTCTAAAATGGGCCTAGAAAATATCTAGTCTGTGACTTTATAAAGTGCTGTTTAACCTCAAACATTCACTAGGTACATAGCCTTATCTATGGAGAACATCACTTACCTGAGAGTATCCGAATCTCTGTGGAAATTCCTCAGTGCCTTGTTAGTATAGCTTGTGTCTCACTGTGACATCACATGTCTTTGTGACATCATCACTTGTAGCTTAAAGGGGAATCACCCCAGATAGAGCAGAAGAAAAATAAAATATGTAAAATCTCCATTAAACATAATAAATGGAATTGTTAGATTGTGCAGGATTGCAGGAGGAGCATGGCGTGAGACTGGGCAGGGGACACCTGTCCAGGGATGGAGCTGAAGAGGTTACGCGTAACGTTTTTTTAATTCATTGTGAAACGGGTGTGTCTACTCTGTGGCTTTTTGAATAAAAACAAAATCACCTTAAACATGCCTTCTTAGGAATAAATTAAGCAGAGACAATGTTTTCTTTCCTCATATTGTTTTAATAGTAAAACCAATACATTTAATCCGACATTAGGTTCAAATGGTACCAAAGACTTTAGTACGAGACCCCGGCTTCCACCGTACAGAATGCTTAGCATGTGATGCTTTTGCTCATGTTGCAGTTTGCTAAATAGTTATATTAAATGCTAACACGATGGCCGTTTAATGTATTGAATCATTAAATATTGTTGGTGTGGGACTTGAATGCTTCTCTGGAGTAAGAAGTAAAGGGCCCCCCCTGGACGGTCAGGAAGGGGGAACATGACTGCTGTCCCCCTGCCTGGGGTCAGTAGTTCATGGTCCGGTTCAGGATGTGGGTTGCAACATTGTTGCTTTAATGTACTGGGGAGGAATAACGGGTAAACTTTCCTTGTTCTGACCTTCAGTCATTTGACACTCTGGACGAGCATCCCTCCCACCCTCCCCTGTTTTTCTGTATTTGTTGTGATCTTTGTTCCTGTGCTGGTGTCGGTTTTTCTTTTCTTCTAGTCATAGCGGGAAGTCATGGCTGCACCTTTGCTTGGAATATCCGGTGGCTGGAGAAGACTTGGGGAGACGAGTTCCGCGGAGGCTGATGGTACCCAGAACGAGAGCTCTTGGTAATGTTTGGGGTATCTGCCTGCCGGTAACACGACAGCTGGCAGGATGGTTATGTTTATGGCTACAATGTGCTGGTTCATGGTGTTTAATAAAGCTGTGGCCAATGCCCTTACCCACAAACTGTGTCGTCTTATCTTTGGGTGGGGATGTGGGCTTTGGCCATGCTTGGTGTGGTGGCTTGGGTCTAAGCAGTCAAGTAAAGCTCTCCTTATTGTACGCTGGCACTAATCAGTATGATTATTGTATGGATTTGGGCGTACGAGTATATTACACAGCTACCAAAAAAATGACTCGCTTAACTGCTTGATTAAAGGCCACATATCATGCATGGTGCACCAAAGGACTTGGCACATCGCATGGAGAGTTTAGGAGCCAGACCGAAGCCTTAATGCCTGTTGTAGATGTATGGTCCCTTTACATTTTCGTGATGTCCCCCTGACTAGTGCAAGGGGGTGATTCTCCCGTTGCCTCTTTCCCCATGTGCAGTGAATGCATTCGGGCGAACACACGTCCTGCGCAGTTGAAGGGAGCACGCAGCTATCTTACAATTTTCAAGTTTCTCTATATCTTCCCATATAAATGCATGGGATGATTCTGCACGCCCA
>VKOC01048105.1:0-12087 GCA_009364415.1 Spea multiplicata | reverse complement strand
GTGTTAAGAGGTCTAAAATGGGCCTAGAAAATATCTAGTCTGTGACTTTATAAAGTGCTGTTTAACCTCAAACATTCACTAGGTACATAGCCTTATCTATGGAGAACATCACTTACCTGAGAGTATCCGAATCTCTGTGGAAATTCCTCAGTGCCTTGTTAGTATAGCTTGTGTCTCACTGTGACATCACATGTCTTTGTGACATCATCACTTGTAGCTTAAAGGGGAATCACCCCAGATAGAGCAGAAGAAAAATAAAATATGTAAAATCTCCATTAAACATAATAAATGGAATTGTTAGATTGTGCAGGATTGCAGGAGGAGCATGGCGTGAGACTGGGCAGGGGACACCTGTCCAGGGATGGAGCTGAAGAGGTTACGCGTACCGTTTTTTTAATTCATTGTGAAACGGGTGTGTCTACTCTGTGGCTTTTTGAATAAAAACAAAATCACCTTAAACATGCCTTCTTAGGAATAAATTAAGCAGAGACAATGTTTTATTTCCTCATATTGTTTTAATTGTAAAACCAATACATTTAATCCGACATTAGGTTCAAATGGTACCAAAGACTTTAGTACGAGACCCCGGCTTCCACCGTACAGAATGCTTAGCATGTGATGCTTTTGCTCATGTTGCAGTTTGCTAAATAGTTATATTAAATGCTAACACGATGGCCGTTTAATGTATTGAATCATTAAATATTGTTGGTGTGGGACTTGAATGCTTCTCTGGAGTAAGAAGTAAAGGGCCCCCCCTGGACGGTCAGGAAGGGGGAACATGACTGCTGTCCCCCTGCCTGGGGTCAGTAGTTCATGGTCCGGTTCAGGATGTGGGTTGCAACATTGTTGCTTTAATGTACTGGGGAGGAATAACGGGTAAACTTTCCTTGTTCTGACCTTCAGTCATTTGACACTCTGGACGAGCATCCCTCCCACCCTCCCCTGTTTTTCTGTATTTGTTGTGATCTTTGTTCCTGTGCTGGTGTCGGTTTTTCTTTTCTTCTAGTCATAGCGGGAAGTCATGGCTGCACCTTTGCTTGGAATATCCGGTGGCTGGAGAAGACTTGGGGAGACGAGTTCCGCGGAGGCTGATGGTACCCAGAACGAGAGCTCTTGGTAATGTTTGGGGTATCTGCCTGCCGGTAACACGACAGCTGGCAGGATGGTTATGTTTATGGCTACAATGTGCTGGTTCATGGTGTTTAATAAAGCTGTGGCCAATGCCCTTACCCACAAACTGTGTCGTCTTATCTTTGGGTGGGGATGTGGGCTTTGGCCATGCTTGGTGTGGTGGCTTGGGTCTAAGCAGTCAAGTAAAGCTCTCCTTATTGTACGCTGGCACTAATCAGTATGATTATTGTATGGATTTGGGCGTACGAGTATATTACACAGCTACCAAAAAAATGACTCGCTTAACTGCTTGATTAAAGGCCACATATCATGCATGGTGCACCAAAGGACTTGGCACATCGCATGGAGAGTTTAGGAGCCAGACCGAAGCCTTAATGCCTGTTGTAGATGTATGGTCCCTTTACATTTTCGTGATGTCCCCCTGACTAGTGCAAGGGGGTGATTCTCCCGTTGCCTCTTTCCCCATGTGCAGTGAATGCATTCGGGCGAACACACGTCCTGCGCAGTTGAAGGGAGCACGCAGCTATCTTACAATTTTCAAGTTTCTCTATATCTTCCCATATAAATGCATGGGATGATTCTGCACGCCCATCCGTCTATGTGCTTACTTTACTTTCATATGCATTCTTTTTTAGTGGGACCGTCAGAGACGTTGAACTGTTCCTTCCACACAGATACAACAGGAGTCGTGGACCCTGCTGGTGAGCTTACATTTTTAAACTCAATAATACAGCTGTCAAAAATTTAAATAATACTTAAACAAGGGATGGGACCCGCCAGCTCTCATGATGGATGCAGAGTTTGACACAAAGCATTGATTGCTCTTTCTTAACAGTTCAAACAAGAATACATGTACGAATAATATATATATATAAGTATAATATATATATATATATATTATATATATATATATATATATATGGATGTATTGATATCTCTGATAAGACAACCTTTTGATTTAGCAATATTCCAATTCAGTGGTATCTTGGAAAAAGATACACATAGGTTTTCTCTTGCCCCCTCCATCACCCCCTTACTTCACCCCCAGCTTACTCTCTGGCTGTTTCTATATGTGAGGGCAGCCTCCCTTTTGCCACTTGGTCATGTAACGTTGCATTGCATCAACTGGAGAACATGCACAAGGAACTGCATACTGTCCCTGTTTAGTCCTTGTTAGGGTCTGCAATCTGCCGTTTTGTTTCCTGCCCAATCCTCTCTTGCTAGCGGCTCAGAACATTAAGTAGTTATGTGCTCTAAGTAATTTACATTGATAAACGTTTACAGTTTAATTTCAGTAAATCCCTTTTTTATTGTAAATTATAACTTAAGTTGTAAACCAAGGTTTAATAATGGCTTTCAAAATACCCCCTGTAAGTTGAGCTCTGCTCTGCACGGGAGTTATGATGTCATTGTCAATTGCAAGAAGAAGACTATTAGGGTGAACAAAACAAAGCTACCGTTGGCACCTTGGAATACAGATGCAACATCTAATCCAAAAGAAACAAATCAACAAAAATACCAAATCTCACAGAAATAAATACGATTGCTGAATTCAATGTGATTTTGAAACGGATACCTAATGTAAATGGAAACAACAAAACAATAACCAATGGGAAACGCATGTAGTTCATCTTATATAAAGTGAAAAAAACCCAACATTAAAATACCATGCTCCTCCAACATTTCAAGAGTCCAAATCCGGACAACTGCGTTTGGGAATGTGTGACTAGATGCAAAAGTTAGCATGTCCCACACATGAGCAACAGCAGAGTCCTCCATTGACCTTACAGCTCCCTGGGATGATCAGAAGATCTCCCCACATCTCCCCACATCTCCCTTGATCTCTACTGCCTGGACAGCAGGATAGTGCCCTGAAAAAAACTTTCATTTTGAGTTTTTTCGATGGAGTGACCTGATGACCAGGAGCAGTAATGTTAGTAAAGTCATCATAAGTGAAAAGAAATTGTGTGGAAAAGGATTTTTGCGCTCATTAATCTGTCCAATACAAACATCTGAACCGACATAGAGAATTAAATGCTTTATTTAAACGTAGCTAAATAGCCACGTAGGGCAATAACAGAAAACCGCCTTACTCATTTACTCCGTCTGGATCTTACTCTTTGCCTTCCACAGTCTGTAGAACCGGCTGCTTCTAGATGTTAAGTATTAGATGTTGGTACGTAGGCTGAAAAAAGATATGCGTCCATCAAGTTCAGCCTTTCCCACATCTGTTAATTGATGTTGATCCAAAAGAAGGCAAAAAAACCCCCACGGTTTGTTGCTCTTTCCAATTTTGCAAGAAACTAGGGGGAAAAAATCCTTCTTGAGCCCAGAATGGCAGTCAGATTGACACTTATGGGCAGAAGCAGCAGCAGCAGAAGAAGCTCAGTACACGGCTCAGCCAAGAACGTTCTGAGCGCCTTTTCTTTGTAGATGACTCAGATCCTGGATGTCCTTCCCGAGGTGTTTTTGGTTTGTTGCTTGGTGTACGGCCCTGAGAAGGTTTCACTGGTTTGGCCAGTGATGGCACTGGTTTGGCCAGTGATGGCGTCTTGCAGGTCTTTGCTGAAGCCTTCATATTGCCTCTTGCAGGAAGCGATTCTCGGTTTTGCACTCCTGCAGATGATGTCCCAGGTTTAGGTGGTCGAGATGATGGAACTGACAAACCTGGCTTCTCACGACGACCTGATTTGGCTCCGGTTTTGGTATGCTTTTTTTTCCTCGGAGTAGGTGGTCGAGATGATGGCATTGAAGAACCTGGCTCCTCACAATCACCTGATTTGGCTCTTGTTTTGGTATGCTTTTTTTTCCTCGGAGTAGGTACAGGCTGATTTTCTAATAGCGGTGTTTGAGGGCTCCCGGGTGTTTGCTGACGACTGCGTTCGGCCATCATTCGGGACCTTCTAACCACTTCAGGAATTTATTCATTCTGTATTCCATGCTCATTTTTAACACGAGGGAATTTAGTCTAGAAAGAAATTCCGCGGTCACTCCAAAAACATTTGGATTAACATACCGCTTTATCTGTTTGCCCCTCACGTCCGGCATTTTAGGAGCTCCTATAGGTATCTCCTTTGAAGCACCAGACTGAGCAGAAATTTCACTGACGTTTGTGTCGCTGTGTGTGAGATTGGTTTGTCTCCTAAAGGTGGGAACAGAAATATAAGTATTTATTTAGGGGCACTTTTTACAACTGAGATGTGCATAAAAACAAAAAGTCTTCTGGGTCAGATCTCTGGAAGATTTTCTGTCATGTTCATAGGTGTAGCGGCTAACAGAGTGAGGGAATTTAACCGCGCATGAGGTAGGCATGAAGCTACCCTGAATCTAAGACGAGGATTAAGGTCTGATTCTTTCCATCAGGAAAACCAAACAGACTAGAAGGGCCAAATGGTTCGTATCTGGCATCGAATTCTATGTTTCCGTGTTTCTCATATCTTTAACCCACTCAATAAATGTGACTTTTACAAACAGCTGAGATTTTTATAAATCGTGTTAAGAGGTCTAAAATGGGCCTAGAAAATATCTAGTCTGTGACTTTATAAAGTGCTGTTTAACCTCAAACATTCACTAGGTACATAGCCTTATCTATGGAGAACATCACTTACCTGAGAGTATCCGAATCTCTGTGGAAATTCCTCAGTGCCTTGTTAGTATAGCTTGTGTCTCACTGTGACATCACATGTCTTTGTGACATCATCACTTGTAGCTTAAAGGGGAATCACCCCAGATAGAGCAGAAGAAAAATAAAATATGTAAAATCTCCATTAAACATAATAAATGGAATTGTTAGATTGTGCAGGATTGCAGGAGGAGCATGGCGTGAGACTGGGCAGGGGACACCTGTCCAGGGATGGAGCTGAAGAGGTTACGCGTAACGTTTTTTTAATTCATTGTGAAACGGGTGTGTCTACTCTGTGGCTTTTTGAATAAAAACAAAATCACCTTAAACATGCCTTCTTAGGAATAAATTAAGCAGAGACAATGTTTTCTTTCCTCATATTGTTTTAATAGTAAAACCAATACATTTAATCCGACATTAGGTTCAAATGGTACCAAAGACTTTAGTACGAGACCCCGGCTTCCACCGTACAGAATGCTTAGCATGTGATGCTTTTGCTCATGTTGCAGTTTGCTAAATAGTTATATTAAATGCTAACACGATGGCCGTTTAATGTATTGAATCATTAAATATTGTTGGTGTGGGACTTGAATGCTTCTCTGGAGTAAGAAGTAAAGGGCCCCCCCTGGACGGTCAGGAAGGGGGAACATGACTGCTGTCCCCCTGCCTGGGGTCAGTAGTTCATGGTCCGGTTCAGGATGTGGGTTGCAACATTGTTGCTTTAATGTACTGGGGAGGAATAACGGGTAAACTTTCCTTGTTCTGACCTTCAGTCATTTGACACTCTGGACGAGCATCCCTCCCACCCTCCCCTGTTTTTCTGTATTTGTTGTGATCTTTGTTCCTGTGCTGGTGTCGGTTTTTCTTTTCTTCTAGTCATAGCGGGAAGTCATGGCTGCACCTTTGCTTGGAATATCCGGTGGCTGGAGAAGACTTGGGGAGACGAGTTCCGCGGAGGCTGATGGTACCCAGAACGAGAGCTCTTGGTAATGTTTGGGGTATCTGCCTGCCGGTAACACGACAGCTGGCAGGATGGTTATGTTTATGGCTACAATGTGCTGGTTCATGGTGTTTAATAAAGCTGTGGCCAATGCCCTTACCCACAAACTGTGTCGTCTTATCTTTGGGTGGGGATGTGGGCTTTGGCCATGCTTGGTGTGGTGGCTTGGGTCTAAGCAGTCAAGTAAAGCTCTCCTTATTGTACGCTGGCACTAATCAGTATGATTATTGTATGGATTTGGGCGTACGAGTATATTACACAGCTACCAAAAAAATGACTCGCTTAACTGCTTGATTAAAGGCCACATATCATGCATGGTGCACCAAAGGACTTGGCACATCGCATGGAGAGTTTAGGAGCCAGACCGAAGCCTTAATGCCTGTTGTAGATGTATGGTCCCTTTACATTTTCGTGATGTCCCCCTGACTAGTGCAAGGGGGTGATTCTCCCGTTGCCTCTTTCCCCATGTGCAGTGAATGCATTCGGGCGAACACACGTCCTGCGCAGTTGAAGGGAGCACGCAGCTATCTTACAATTTTCAAGTTTCTCTATATCTTCCCATATAAATGCATGGGATGATTCTGCACGCCCATCCGTCTATGTGCTTACTTTACTTTCATATGCATTCTTTTTTAGTGGGACCGTCAGAGACGTTGAACTGTTCCTTCCACACAGATACAACAGGAGTCGTGGACCCTGCTGGTGAGCTTACATTTTTAAACTCAATAATACAGCTGTCAAAAATTTAAATAATACTTAAACAAGGGATGGGACCCGCCAGCTCTCATGATGGATGCAGAGTTTGACACAAAGCATTGATTGCTCTTTCTTAACAGTTCAAACAAGAATACATGTACGAAATATATATATATATATATATATATATATATATATATATGGATGTATTGATATCTCTGATAAGACAACCTTTTGATTTATCAATATTCCAATTCAGTGGTATCTTGGAAAAAGATACACATAGGTTTTCTCTTGCCCCCTCCATCACCCCCTTACTTCACCCCCAGCTTACTCTCTGGCTGTTTCTATATGTGAGGGCAGCCTCCCTTTTGCCACTTGGTCATGTAACGTTGCATTGCATCAACTGGAGAACATGCACAAGGAACTGCATACTGTCCCTGTTTAGTCCTTGTTAGGGTCTGCAATCTGCCGTTTTGTTTCCTGCCCAATCCTCTCTTGCTAGCGGCTCAGAACATTAAGTAGTTATGTGCTCTAAGTAATTTACATTGATAAACGTTTACAGTTTAATTTCAGTAAATCCCTTTTTTTATTGTAAATTATAACTTAAGTTGTAAACCAAGGTTTAATAATGGCTTTCAAAATACCCCCTGTAAGTTGAGCTCTGCTCTGCACGGGAGTTATGATGTCATTGTCAATTGCAAGAAGAAGACTATTAGGGTGAACAAAACAAAGCTACCGTTGGCACCTTGGAATACAGATGCAACATCTAAGGCAAAAGAAACAAATCAACAAAAATACCAAATCTCACAGAAATAAATACGATTGCTGAATTCAATGTGATTTTGAAACGGATACCTAATGTAAATGGAAACAACAAAACAATAACCAATGGGAAACGCATGTAGTTCATCTTATATAAAGTGAAAAAACCCCAACATTAAAATACCATGCTCCTCCAACATTTCAAGAGTCCAAATCCGGACAACTGCGTTTGGGAATGTGTGACTAGATGCAAAAGTTAGCATGTCCCACACATGAGCAACAGCAGAGTCCTCCATTGACCTTACAGCTCCCTGGGATGATCAGAAGATCTCCCCACATCTCCCTTGATCTCTACTGCCTGGACAGCAGGATAGTGCCCTGAAAAAAACTTTCATTTTGAGTTTTTTCGATGGAGTGACCTGATGACCAGGAGCAGTAATGTTAGTAAAGTCATCATAAGTGAAAAGAAATTGTGTGGAAAAGGATTTTTGCGCTCATTAATCTGTCCAATACAAACATCTGAAACGACATAGAGAATTAAATGCTTTATTTAAACGTAGCTAAATAGCCACGTAGGGCAATAACAGAAAACCGCCTTACTCATTTACTCCGTCTGGATCTTACTCTTTGCCTTCCACAGTCTGTAGAACCGGCTGCTTCTAGATGTTAAGTATTAGATGTTGGTACGTAGGCTGAAAAAAGATATGCGTCCATCAAGTTCAGCCTTTCCCACATCTGTTAATTGATGTTGATCCAAAAGAAGGCAAAAAAAAACCCCCCGGTTTGTTGCTCTTTCCAATTTTGCAAGAAACTAGGGGGAAAAAATCCTTCTTGAGCCCAGAATGGCAGTCAGATTGACACTTATGGGCAGAAGCAGCAGCAGCAGAAGAAGCTCAGTACACGGCTCAGCCAAGAGCGTTTTGAGCGCCTTTTCTTTGTAGATGACTCAGATCCTGGATGTCCTTCCCGAGGTGTTTTTGGTTTGTTGCTTGGTGTACGGCCCTGAGAAGGTTTCACTGGTTTGGCCAGTGATGGCACTGGTTTGGCCAGTGATGGCGTCTTGCAGGTCTTTGCTGAAGCCTTCATATTGCCTCTTGCAGGAAGCGATTCTCGGTTTTGCACTCCTGCAGATGATGTCCCAGGTTTAGGTGGTCGAGATGATGGAACTGACAAACCTGGCTTCTCACGACGACCTGATTTGGCTCCGGTTTTGGTATGCTTTTTTTTCCTCGGAGTAGGTGGTCGAGATGATGGCATTGAAGAACCTGGCTCCTCACAATCACCTGATTTGGCTCTTGTTTTGGTATGCTTTTTTTTCCTCGGAGTAGGTACAGGCTGATTTTCTAATAGCGGTGTTTGAGGGCTCCCGGGTGTTTGCTGACGACTGCGTTCGGCCATCATTCGGGACCTTCTAACCACTTCAGGAATTTTATTCATTCTGTATTCCATGCTCATTTTTAACACGAGGGAATTTAGTCTAGAAAGAAATTCCGCGGTCACTCCAAAAACATTTGGATTAACATACCGCTTTATCTGTTTGCCCCTCACGTCCGGCATTTTAGGAGCTCCTATAGGTATCTCCTTTGAAGCACCAGACTGAGCAGAAATTTCACTGACGTTTGTGTCGCTGTGTGTGAGATTGGTTTGTCTCCTAAAGGTGGGAACAGAAATATAAGTATTTATTTAGGGGCACTTTTTACAACTGAGATGTGCATAAAAACAAAAAGTCTTCTGGGTCAGATCTCTGGAAGATTTTCTGTCATGTTCATAGGTGTAGCGGCTAACAGAGTGAGGGAATTTAACCGCGCATGAGGTAGGCATGAAGCTACCCTGAATCTAAGACGAGGATTAAGGTCTGATTCTTTCCATCAGGAAAACCAAACAGACTAGAAGGGCCAAATGGTTCGTATCTGGCATCGAATTCTATGTTTCCGTGTTTCTCATATCTTTAACCCACTCAATAAATGTGACTTTTACAAACAGCTGAGATTTTTATAAATCGTGTTAAGAGGTCTAAAATGGGCCTAGAAAATATCTAGTCTGTGACTTTATAAAGTGCTGTTTAACCTCAAACATTCACTAGGTACATAGCCTTATCTATGGAGAACATCACTTACCTGAGAGTATCCGAATCTCTGTGGAAATTCCTCAGTGCCTTGTTAGTATAGCTTGTGTCTCACTGTGACATCACATGTCTTTGTGACATCATCACTTGTAGCTTAAAGGGGAATCACCCCAGATAGAGCAGAAGAAAAATAAAATATGTAAAATCTCCATTAAACATAATAAATGGAATTGTTAGATTGTGCAGGATTGCAGGAGGAGCATGGCGTGAGACTGGGCAGGGGACACCTGTCCAGGGATGGAGCTGAAGAGGTTACGCGTAACGTTTTTTTAATTCATTGTGAAACGGGTGTGTCTACTCTGTGGCTTTTTGAATAAAAACAAAATCACCTTAAACATGCCTTCTTAGGAATAAATTAAGCAGAGACAATGTTTTCTTTCCTCATATTGTTTTAATAGTAAAACCAATACATTTAATCCGACATTAGGTTCAAATGGTACCAAAGACTTTAGTACGAGACCCCGGCTTCCACCGTACAGAATGCTTAGCATGTGATGCTTTTGCTCATGTTGCAGTTTGCTAAATAGTTATATTAAATGCTAACACGATGGCCGTTTAATGTATTGAATCATTAAATATTGTTGGTGTGGGACTTGAATGCTTCTCTGGAGTAAGAAGTAAAGGGCCCCCCCTGGACGGTCAGGAAGGGGGAACATGACTGCTGTCCCCCTGCCTGGGGTCAGTAGTTCATGGTCCGGTTCAGGATGTGGGTTGCAACATTGTTGCTTTAATGTACTGGGGAGGAATAACGGGTAAACTTTCCTTGTTCTGACCTTCAGTCATTTGACACTCTGGACGAGCATCCCTCCCACCCTCCCCTGTTTTTCTGTATTTGTTGTGATCTTTGTTCCTGTGCTGGTGTCGGTTTTTCTTTTCTTCTAGTCATAGCGGGAAGTCATGGCTGCACCTTTGCTTGGAATATCCGGTGGCTGGAGAAGACTTGGGGAGACGAGTTCCGCGGAGGCTGATGGTACCCAGAACGAGAGCTCTTGGTAATGTTTGGGGTATCTGCCTGCCGGTAACACGACAGCTGGCAGGATGGTTATGTTTATGGCTACAATGTGCTGGTTCATGGTGTTTAATAAAGCTGTGGCCAATGCCCTTACCCACAAACTGTGTCGTCTTATCTTTGGGTGGGGATGTGGGCTTTGGCCATGCTTGGTGTGGTGGCTTGGGTCTAAGCAGTCAAGTAAAGCTCTCCTTATTGTACGCTGGCACTAATCAGTATGATTATTGTATGGATTTGGGCGTACGAGTATATTACACAGCTACCAAAAAAATGACTCGCTTAACTGCTTGATTAAAGGCCACATATCATGCATGGTGCACCAAAGGACTTGGCACATCGCATGGAGAGTTTAGGAGCCAGACCGAAGCCTTAATGCCTGTTGTAGATGTATGGTCCCTTTACATTTTCGTGATGTCCCCCTGACTAGTGCAAGGGGGTGATTCTCCCGTTGCCTCTTTCCCCATGTGCAGTGAATGCATTCGGGCGAACACACGTCCTGCGCAGTTGAAGGGAGCACGCAGCTATCTTACAATTTTCAAGTTTCTCTATATCTTCCCATATAAATGCATGGGATGATTCTGCACGCCCATCCGTCTATGTGCTTACTTTACTTTCATATGCATTCTTTTTTAGTGGGACCGTCAGAGACGTTGAACTGTTCCTTCCACACAGATACAACAGGAGTCGTGGACCCTGCTGGTGAGCTTACATTTTTAAACTCAATAATACAGCTGTCAAAAATTTAAATAATACTTAAACAAGGGATGGGACCCGCCAGCTCTCATGATGGATGCAGAGTTTGACACAAAGCATTGATTGCTCTTTCTTAACAGTTCAAACAAGAATACATGTACGAATAATAAATATATATAAATATATATATATATATATATACATATATATATATATATATATATATATATATATGGATGTATTGATATCTCTGATAAGACAACCTTTTGATTTATCAATATTCCAATTCAGTGGTATCTTGGAAAAAGATACACATAGGTTTTCTCTTGCCCCCTCCATCACCCCCTTACTTCACCCCCAGCTTACTCTCTGGCTGTTTCTATATGTGAGGGCAGCCTCCCTTTTGCCACTTGGTCATGTAACGTTGCATTGCATCAACTGGAGAACATGCACAAGGAACTGCATACTGTCCCTGTTTAGTCCTTGTTAGGGTCTGCAATCTGCCGTTTTGTTTCCTGCCCAATCCTCTCTTGCTAGCGGCTCAGAACATTAAGTAGTTATGTGCTCTAAGTAATTTACATTTATAAACGTTTACAGTTTAATTTCAGTAAATCCCTTTTTTTATTGTAAATTATAACTTAAGTTGTAAACCAAGGTTTAATAATGGCTTTCAAAATACCCCCTGTAAGTTGAGCTCTGCTCTGCACGGGAGTTATGATGTCATTGTCAATTGCAAGAAGAAGACTATTAGGGTGAACAAAACAAAGCTACCGTTGGCACCTTGGAATACAGATGCAACATCTAAGGCAAAAGAAACAAATCAACAAAAATACCAAATCTCACAGAAATAAATACGATTGCTGAATTCAATGTGATTTTGAAACGGATACCTAATGTAAATGGAAACAACAAAACAATAACCAATGGGAAACGCATGTAGTTCATCTTATATAAAGTGAAAAAACCCCAACATTAAAATACCATGCTCCTCCAACATTTCAAGAGTCCAAATCCGGACAACTGCGTTTGGGAATGTGTGACTAGAT
>VKOC01048104.1:0-15441 GCA_009364415.1 Spea multiplicata | reverse complement strand
TCATACAATATGAGTAGTGAGTATGCATGACCTAGTATAGTATAGGAACATATACTTTAATTGGGCCAAATCAACTTGCCATTAGTATGTACTGCTTTAAAGACTCAAACCTTAATTACTTAAGTACTTGGCCTTGTCTCAGATTTAGCATAGCCATATGCCTATCACATGCATGTTTAAATTCCCTTACTGTGTTAACCTCTACCACTTCTGCTTGGAGGCTGTTGTACTTATCTACCACCCTCACAATATAGTAAAACTCGTTCCATTACATATAAGGCTCTGACTGTCTAGTTTTAGATTATGACCTCTTGTAGCATTTTCTCCTTTGAAATAAACTCCCCTCCTGTACTTTACTAAATTCCTTTATCTATTCAGATGTTTCTTTCACATTCACTCTTTCTTCTTTTATCTGACATATACCGTATTTGCTTGATTATAAGACAAGGTTTTTTTCAGAGCAAATGCTCTGAAAAATACCCCTTCTCTTATAATCGGGGTCGTCTTATAATCAGACCTCAAATAGAGGTCTGCAGGGCACCTGGATCCTCCTGTCTTATCCCCCATTTAACACTCTCCCCCAAACTTACCGGTTCTTCCGACTTCCGACGTCTAGGCGATTCGCGTAGGCAACTTCCGCTGCAGCAGGAAGGAGGCTGCTAACCGCGACTCCTTCCGGATGCAGCGGAAGTTGCCTACGCGAACCGCCTAGACGTCTACCCACTGCCCCGACTAAACAGCAGGGAGTCAGAAGCACCGCTAAGTGTGTGTGTGTGGGGGGGGGTGTTAAATGGGGGGCATAAGGCATTTCTGTAGGCAGAGTGCTCAATGAAATGCCTTTTAACCCCCTTAATGCCACTCTGTTTCCAGAAATGCCTTTAACCCTCTATATGCCACAATGCCTCCATATCATATCAAAAATATTTTTCTCAATCATAGCTTTTATTTTAAAAATCGTTTACATAGTTTACATGAATTAACATTAACTAGTAAAACTTTTTTCCTATAGGGTCCTCTTACATTCAGGCTTTTTCTTTTTTTCCTAAATTAATATTCAGGTTTAGGGGGGCATCTTATAATCAGGGTCGTCTTATAATCGAGCAAATATGATTGAGATCCCTTAGTCGTTCCTGATATTTTTTTTTCCCTGCAAACCATACCGAAACTGTCTCCATAATGTCAAAGTGCTTTTGGAAATGGGGTCTCCAGAACTATACACACTACTTAAGGTGCTCCAACCAAAGTCCCTGACTAAATTTGGTCAGTGGTTGGAAAATACAGTACATTGATTTTGTATACCTGTGTGCTGAGTAATTAATTGCAGTCAATCAAAAGATAATAACTGAGCATTGCCAGCCAAAATACACTTGCAAAGTAAGTCAAACCACAACCTGCTGCTAGAAGACAAAACCACTTAACCTATAATTAGACCAAAGGCAAAGAGAAAAGAAAAATACATTTGGCGATAAAGGAAACTTATTGACACATGTTTCTAATTTGAGTTGGCAGAGATCCTATGATCCTAAGATGCCAGGATAGTATTTCTGGGATCTCAGCCAACTTAATAATTGGGTGCTACAGAGTATTCTGGGATCTCAGCCAACTCGATAAATGGGCTCTCGTCAGTGTTCTGGGACCTCAGCCAACTCAAATTAGAAACTTGTGTCTCTTAGAATTAATCCGAATTGAACTCTACTATTCACAAATATTGAAACGTGAGCATGAGCGCTGTGTTTGGTTCTTGTACAGTGTATATTTACTTTTGCCAGGTCTGATGGAGGTTAGGCAAAAGAGTTTATGGTCTGAAATGAATGAGCCAAAATTTATCTATTTTTGGTGCTCATACAAACTGCGCAGCTCATTGAATTGCAAGGTTTTCAATGGTTTCAATGTAGAATTTTCTGTGTGTTCGTAAAGTAGATCAAATGATTTTACTCAGGCAACTGAATTGTTTACTATTTTTTACACCATTTAGGCCAATTAAGGATTATTTGGGTCACTGAATCGGTTCCAAGGTGAAGTCTGACCAGAAATCTGTAAAGTGGCATAAGCAACTTCTTTCTGCTTCTAATGCCTGTAGCTATACAACCTATGCCATGGACCCTAAAAGAGCCCTATATAGTAGATACGCCTATACACTGTATCACCAAAAATATGTGGATACTGGACCATCACACCTACACTATATGGGACACCTGACCATTACATCAACAGGAATTTTTTATGACATCACATTCTAAATACACAGATAATACTATGTAGTTGGTCCCCCTTTTGCAGCTATAACATCTTCCACTCCTCTGGGAAGGATTTCTACAAGAAAAATAGATTTTTTTTCTGTGGGAATATTTGCCCATTCATCCATTAGAGCATTTGATATACAGACCAGCCCTGGAGCAAGAAATAAGTCTAAGGGCACCATGATCGGGTAAGGAACAAGTAGCACACCATGACCTAACAAGGGGTTAAATGTTTGTGCATTCAGACATCCTCTATGACTGCTTGGTCCCTGAGTGAACTTTTGCCCCCCATTCTGAATATTCAGGGGAGGGCACTGGGTTTCATAAGATAAATACATTTGGGAACTTATTCACAGATGAACTTGTAGGTTTTTTAAGTAGGCAAAATTTCATATAGGATCACAAAATTATTACCAACATCATTATGGAGGAATTGTTGCAGGAGCTTCGTTCCATGCTTGCAACAGAAGGGACTGGCTTACTGCGTGATCAGGTTGCTGATTTTCTATCCGAGTCCTAACCTGATGTGCCGGTGTCACCCGAGGGCACTGCGCTCTACGAGGACCCGGGTGACTCGCTCCCCGTCGCGCCTTAGTCCCATGGCGTCCAGGCGCACAAGACCCGCTTCTGTGCAGGCCAGGAGTGATGGCCGCCCGCACACCAAGCGGAGCAGAGCATCGGCGGGGAGCGGACGTTCCAGGGAGCCGCAGGAACCAAGACGCACGAGTCCGGAAGTTCCTCTTACCTTCGGTCCTCCTAGCAGTGGTTCCGAAGACGAGATGGATGGCGTTTCGGCTAATCCGGTGCTGCGGGATCCACCCGCGTCATCTGGCACAGCTGATGGTGGTAGTCATGAAGGTGTTTCCCGTTCATCACGGTGTCTTATACCTCTTTTGACCAGGCCGTGGATTGGGTGCGTTCCTTTGGCCGGGGGGCTTTGATGGCCAAGACTGACGTGGAGGCGGCTTTCCAGTTGTTACTGGTTCATCCGGATTGTTTCCACCTGCTTGGGTGCAAATGGGACGGGCAATTTTTTGTGGATAAATGCCTCCTAATGGGCTGCTCAATATCCTGTAAATATTTCCAGGTATTTTGTTTGTTTGTCGAATGGGTTGTTCGGGAGGTGTCGGGTCTACCGTCTGTCATTCATTATCTCGAAGATTTTTTATGAATTGGACCTCCTTCTGCGTCTCAGTGTGGTGTTTTATTGGCTACTGTCAAACAGGTTTCTCAGGATTTCGATATCCCTTTGGCCCCGGACAAGATGGCGTCCCCTTGTATATGTTTAAGTTTTCTTGGTATTGAGTTAGATTCGGAGGAGATGGTCTGTCGGTTGGATAAGGTTTCTGATATGCGTTTCATGGTAGCCAGTTTTTTGCAGGTTTCTAAAGTCACTTTGAAGCAGCTCCAGTCCTTGATTGGCAAGCTTAACTTTGTGTGCCGTATCATGCCCATGGGGAGGGTTTTCTTGCGGCAGCTGTCTCTGGCTACGGCTGGGGTTAAGGCTTCCCATCATTTTGTCAGGCGGACTGTGGCCTTAAAGGAAGATCTGAAGGTGTGGGATACGTTCCTTTGTGGGTATAACGGTCGTTCCTTATGGCTTGCACTTCCGGTTTCAAGTTCGGAACTGGAGCTGTGGACCGATGCTTCGGGTACCTTGGGTTTCGGCGCTTATTTTAAAGCCGAATGGTGTGCGTCATTGGCCTCCGGGCTGGGAGGCAAGAGGTTTGACTAGAAATTTGACGTTTCTAGAAATCTTTCCAATCTTGGTGTCTTTGGAGCTGTGGGGGAACAATTATCTAACAAACATGTTAGGTTTTGGTGCGACAATTTATCCATAGTTCATGCTGTGAATAATATTTCATCTTCTTCCTTGCCTGTTTTGAAGCTGCTGCGTTGGTTGGTTTTACGTTGCCTTCAGTTGAACATATTTTTTTAAGCTATTCACACACCGGGGGTTGACAATGGTGTGGCTGATTCTTTGTCTCGTTCACAGTGGGACAGGTTTTTCCTGCTGGCGCCCCAGTCTGCCCACGAAGGCAGACGATTTCCAGATTCGATGTGGACACTGGCAGAGTGATGGCAGAGCAGCTTCAGTCGCAATCGCTGGTTCCCTCCACACAGGCTTTTTATGACAGGACGTGGCAGGAGTGGGAGTGCTTTGAACAGCTAGCCAGGGAGTCTGACGGGGAGGTGGACAGGGCTGAGGTATTATCATGGTTCATTTGGTATCTTTTCAGGAAGAAGGTATCCGTGTCGGGTTTGGATCGCCGTCTGGCGGCCCTGGCTTTTATGTTTAAAGAAACGGGCGTTCCTGACGTGACTAAAGTCTTTTCTGTAGGACAGGCAGTTTAAGGGTTTAAGAAGGGCCCCAAGGTGGGGGATTCCAGACGTCCTGTGTCATATGGGATGTTGGTGGATCTGGTGGATAAGCTTCAGGAGGTTTGTTCATCCTCGTTTGAAGTCTTGCTCTTCCGCTGTGCATTTTCATTGGCCTTCTTCGGCGCATTTTGGATCAGGGAATTAATAAGTCCCTCGAAGAACGTTCAGGGTGGGATACAGGCTGTTGATGTGGTTTGCAGTGGAAGGGTGGTTAGTGTTTTGATTAGGCGTTCCAAGACCGATCAGGGTGGTAAGGGGCTGTATGTGGAGCTCATGGAGTGTCCTGGTAGCCCGGTTTGTCCAGTGGCCTGCTTACGTGACTATTAGGTTGTGAGGCCTGATGGCCCGTCTTCCTGACGACTCTGCGCTGTCCTGTTTCCAATTTAATTCCATTTTTAAGCGTGTTTTACGGGCATTTGGTCTGGCTGAAGCAGATTTCGGCACGCATTCCTTTCGCATCGGTGCGGCCACCGAGGCTTCGAGGTGGGGGTTAAGTAAGGACTTGATCAAGAAAATAGGATGTTGGGAATCTACTAGATTTAGGTCCTACATTCAGCCCCATTTGCTGCTGTGAGTTGGTTATGTTGAATTACGGTGGTCTGTTTGTGCTATGTTTGTTTGCTTTCTCTTTTGCAGGAGCTGTCCGACAGGAGGTTTGGATTTTAGGGCATTCGTATGTGTATTGGGCGGCCAGACGGACATCAGTACGACCTTCTTGGCGACAGCTCGGTTTCGATAGAGATAACGTTTCTGTCAGATGGCTCGGATTCAGGGGTATGCGCTGGGACAGGGTTTCCCGCGAATTGACTCGGCACGTTCATGTGCATGGCATACCGCATGTCGTGGTTTTGCATGTAGGAGGAAATGATTTATGTTATGTCCCGCTGCGAGTATTGGTGAGTAATATTAAGGCTGATCTTCGCCAATTTTGGGCCGCCTACCCGCGAATGATTTTCGTGTGGTCTCATGTTGTCACTAGGAAGGTTTGGAGGGGTGCCAATTCCCGGGAGGGTATCGAGAGAGCCAGGCGGCAGGTGAATAAGACTATCTCCCGTTTTGTGGCTTTTCAAGGGGGTATCGTGGTGAGGCATGTTGATTTGGAAGGCGATTTATCGGGTCTTTATCGTGGTGATTGCGTCCACTGTCACGACCGAAGTACGGGAAAAAAAAGGCGCCTCCTAGCGGAGCGAGGACGCTCAGCAACCAGAGCAACAGAGATGTGAGCGATTCACTGCAGACAGCAACGCATGCGCGAATGGCTCTCATGACGTAGATCAACTTGATAAAGACCTCATTGTGAGGTCGAAACGTTGTTGTCTGTTTCCTACAATAAATCTGTCTGATGGAACCCCTGCGTGCCTGGAGCCTTCTTCTACTCATGACGTAGAGGCGCGCATCCTGTCAAGATCCCTTGAACTCGGCAGGGACGCGCGTCTAGAAGGAGGACGGACCTGGCGGCGGCTCACATCAATGCAACGAGCAGGGAGCCGAATGCGCGGGCTGCGTCTCAGCATCCCTGCTCGTGGAAGAGAAGACGCCACGGAGGAGGTAACATCCACTTATCAGATGTGGGCTTAGATTTGTGGAATCTGGCTATTTAATCAGGGATCGAGTGAGCCTTGGAGGTTTTGGGGGCCAGTAACAATGCAAGGGGTCGCACGTTACAGGCTGTGGCGGTTGGTGTTTATGTTTTGGTTATTGTTCAAATGTGGTTGGCTGGTTCGGTGCTTGAGACAACTATCTAAGGTATAGTTGTACTTGTGGTGCACATGCCTAAGAGTGGAAGTGCAGAACACTCCCTGGGCGTGTTGCTGAGATGATACATTGATTGACGTGTGGTTGCTGGGCTTTGGACGCCGGCAGCCTCTACAGGTGATGTGGAATACTTATGCCCTTACCAGCCTTATAGATCTACTGTGTTATACGGTTGGCGTTTAGCCAAGTTTGTGGTTAATTCTGATTTATAATAGACACGTTTAAGAAATATGATATAATGAGTCTCACAGTTGGGGAGAATACTTGATTTTTGACCATGGCCAAATTTATCCAAAATCGAATAAATAAGGCATTTTGATTACATCCGGTGTCTATTTGTCTTATTGGGGAATGGGGCCGAAGTTGACGATATTAAGGTCATGTTAATGAGACTCTCTGGCCATCATATGCACATTAATGTATATTATAGCTGAAAAGCCCAATTAAATAATATGCTCCTCATTGCAAATCCATGGATGTATCAGTCAGAATACACCCATATTAATTTGCTTCTTTCCCAGCCCCCAATCCCTTAGCTTGCATGAGATGTCTTTGGCTGAGTAAATGGTTCACTGTTTACTGGCTTATTCTTAATGTTGCATGACTCAGATATTATTATTATTTTAATTAACTTATAGTTTTTAGTTCGTTTGATAATAAATTCAGCTGCATGTGCACAAAGAAAGCACATAGCCTGAGCGTAAAATCCCATGCTAGATAGTATATTCTACTGATGCACGATATAAAGTTCAACAAGGAAAAAGAAAAAACTTTAATGCCCTATTGACATACTGTTTTGTCTGAAAAATGGTCAAGGTTTTGGAACTAATCGTATTTCACTCTAACACTATACATTACATACACACACTGTTCGGCCTACATTGCTGTCCCTCCTCATCTCCTCTTTGCCCTCACTCCCTCCCTTTTACCTCATGGAGAGCTGTGTTCATTGGAGCTACCGTGCCGCTACCGCCCTATTACCTTGGGGTTACGCAACACTCTAACTAATTGAAATCTATATAGGAACAGACTTCCGTAGCATTGTCATACAAAATCAGCTCAATGTGGTGTTGGAGCAGGGAAAGTCACCCAAAATATCATGACTGACAACAATAGCAGTCATGATAAATGAGATACAATGCTAACCTACATTACTGTATTTATCATTGCATTTTATGCTCAATTAGATTTTCTTCTCCAGTAGACTTTTCCTTTAAGTTGTACCTTACCACACATACACTCCACACACACACACGCAAGCTATGTTTACTGCCAGCTTAGCTATTATCTGCAAAAGGGCTGGGCAAAAGAAAAATTGCCCTTTCTTCTTCATGACTGGGTTGTGATTAATCCCATTTTCTTTTTTTAAATGTTAAATTAAAATCTGGGGTTGCAGTAAAAATCGGTCATAAAATTTACAGCTTTTTTTGCATTGTCTAAAATAAGTTACAATGTTTACAACTAATAGTGGGTATATTCTCTTTTTATACGTCTGAAATAAAAATGTTGCTGAAGCTTATTTGAACAAGCTTTCATTAATTTCCAAATTCTGTGCTAATTCTGACATGGTCTATGTTAATTGAATTTAAAAAAAATAATAATTTTATTAAATTCTCTTTTCTGATACAAACCTTGCAAGGATTACATACAGCTATTTAAATTAGTTTTGACTCATGTCTCGTCTGTTCTTTGACGGTAACTAATGCGATCCAGAAGTGAATTTCTCATGTTTTTGTGCCATCAGCAGCAGGCATTGGATACTTCATAGTGAGTATGAATAAAAATAGTAAAGTGGAAGATACTACAGAGCTGAATTGCTGGAAAAAATCCATTGTCCATTCCAAATAGCAAACATTTAAATGCCTGCTGTTCAGATGAGATTAAGTTATCCTGTTACATTTTTCTACGTGCCGGTATATTTCTGGAAAAAAGTTTGACTATATTGAAAAATTGTAATACCGTCCAGATAAAAATATTGTCTTTAATGCTGAAAATTGATTAACTCTGGCTTTGGACTGCAGAAAATCACTGATATGTCTGAAGTGCAAGGATTGTTAGTTACGTGGTATTAATCCCCTAGAGGGCAAACATTTGAGGAGATTGTAGCTTCAAACTATCCCATATACAGTGAAGGCTTCTCATATATGCCTTAATATCCAGCTACCTCCTTTAAATATATATATGAATGTGGATCCATTTTTTTAAACAGCTTCAAATCCTCTTATGAATTTTATTGCTTAGGTTCTTGGACTGAATGTAGCACATTGATTACCTGGGGCTATATCTGTGAAAATGGATTGTATTAATGATCGCTATTGAAGTAAGAAAATTGTAAAATAAAAAAGTAGATTTTTTGACATGCATCAAAAGTGACATTTTCATTAAAGATTGATACATTAAAATGATGGTAGTTTTTTTTAAAGAAAAGTACCAAAATAATTAGTTCATTTCTGGCATAGCTCCCAAGTGGTGGACCAAATCCTTTAAAAATGGTTGTATTTTAGATATAAAAAACAAAGCAGGAATTCAGTGAACAACCAACAAATAATAGTCAAGAAACATCTATCTAAGGCATAAATATTGGGGATTCTGCCATATATTGCTTAGCCCGCCACTACATCAAAGTACCCCAAGTTTGGGTAGCTATATTGCTTACCTAGGAGCTTAATCAACGAGACTGCATTGCATTTTCAACCCAAGGAGATCCCAATGCAATGTAAGACTTCTCTGGACACTGTAAATGAGGCATCTATGTGGCATTTTGGGCTGCTCAACCCTGACATATAGCATGCAGCCATGAAAAATTAGGCAGGACTCATCAAACTTGGGGTACCTTGACATAATGGTGGGCCTAGCAATATAACATGATGGAATCCCCAATATTTATGCCAACTCTTCTGGTTGGCATTCCACTGTCTCGACTCTCTCCTCTACAGTCTATCCTAAATGCCGCTGCTAGGCTCATCTTCCTTGCACGTCGCTCCTCTTCTGCTTCCCCCCTCTGTGAAACCCTCCACTGGCTCCCGATTACCTTTAGAATTAAATTTAAGATCCTGGTACTGACATATAAGGCCATCCACAATACTGCTCCTCCGTACATTTCTGACCTCATTAGCAAATACTCTCCTACTCGATCCCTACGTTCCTCCCATGGGCTAAGGCTCTCCTCCTCACTCGTCACCTCTTCCTTTTCCCGTCTACAAGATTTCACTCGAGCTGCCCCATATCTCTGGAATCTGCTCCCAAGGAACCTTCAGAATTCACCCTCCCTCCTGACATTCAAGAAACATCTAAAAACCCACTTCTTCAGAGACGCATACCATCTTAGCTGCTAGAACATCCTTGTCATCGATACCCCCCCACAATACCTCTCACCCTTCCTCTATGCCTTATGTTTGTCACCCCATTTTTCCCTCTAGATTGTAAGCTTGCGAGCAGGGCTCTCTCCACCAAATGTATCGGTTTGTCTTAGTCTGTCAATTCTTGTCTTGTCATATCCCTTGAATTTATGTATTGTATTAAGAGCTGCATAAACTGTTGGCGCTATATAAATAAAAGATAATAATAATAATGGGAGTTGGATGGAAACCATAGTTTGCGTAGAAAGGTGAGCAATTGGTTCATTTGTGATAGTTATTGGTATAAGTGAATTGTTGATTATCATTGTGATTAGAAATCTGGGCTCTGGAGAGACACCCTTTGAATTTTTTTTAGGGATGCCCCCATCTTGCGAGAGGCAAAATCTCTTGCAGTGGAGCTTGTGACAGCTCTCCGGAGGAGTCACAATGCGTGTGTCAGGAACCACTTCCACCCTCTGGAGCACTCAGAACTCAATAACAAGGATCAGGTGTGCCTTGTTACCTGGGTTGAGCCCTAGTCAATACATCCAGCTGGGCCTTGTTACCTGAATCACCTTGCCTTTATGAACCTGCCCTTCAGCCAGGGTATTGAAGTCCGTGGACCTTTCTGCTGTGGCTCTGCACCTGTACCGTTCCTGGATTCCCTGCTTTGTATGCTTGCAAGTGGGCTCTCTGCCTTTTGTGCCCTTGCAAGTGGGCTCTCTGCCTTTTGTGCCCTTCCAAGTGGGCTCTCTGCCTTTCGTGCCCTTCCAAGTGGGCTCCCTGCCAAAAGACTTATTACCGGTATTTATTTATTCTGCCATACGTCTGGTTTCTTGCTTACGGACTGTATTACCCTTATTTGCTCATCCTGTTATATACATACAATACATTGCATTACCTGGATTTCTGCTTGTGGTGTCTTTCTTTGTATAATCATGCACCGTGGGTTACAGACTGAACCCCAAGTATCCCCTGCACATGGGCTCAGGGGCGTACCTAGAGTATTTGGCACCTGGGGCGGATCCTGTATTAGGCACCCCCCCCCACACCCCCACCCACATACACTTTAAAACTGCATAGCTTCTACCGTTATATGCCGGCGCAGACACTGAAGGTGGTACAGCATTACTGAGGCAGACTTTGATGGTGGTACAGCATAACACGTATAACTATATACTGATGCAGAAATTGACGGTGGTACAGCGTAATCACTATACACTGAGCCAGGCATTGACAATAGTGCAGCATAACTCCTATTACTATATACTAAGCCAAACATTGATGTGGTGTAGGCCTACCACTTCATTGTCTGGCTTAGGGATGCCCTGAAACAAATTCTGGACTGAAACGGCAGACATTGCTGTCCGTCTCTGGAGGGGTGCCAGCAAATTGGCACCCCGTGATGGGCGGCACCCGGTGCAGACCGCCCCGCCCCACGCTAGGTACGCTACTGCATGGGCTTCTACCCGACCTGATCACCCAAGTACTGACAGCGTGTTTGGTGTCGCTGAATGCCTCGCTATCGAGGCATTTCAGCGACACCATTGACGCTTAGGAGCTCCTAAACTCTTAAACTGGGCATCCACCACCACATGGTGTATGGTGGACGTTGACGTCCCAGGGAGGGACCACACGGGGCCCCTGATGCTGATCTCGGTGTTGCTGAATGCCACGACATAGACGGCCTGGCACATAACAGGCCGTCATCGGGTTAATTAATGGTACAACTGCACAAATTTATTTTGTGCTCTACAAAAATATGAAACATTACTGGTAGTGGATTACTTAAACACAACCCAGGAACAATATTAGGAAAAAAAAGACCTCTGTCGGGCACAGAGAACTTGAAATGTAGGAGCTAGCTCTGGTGGACACATTCATAGTTCCCTTTGATAGTCTACCTGCCTAATTTGTAAGTCTCAGCTCCAAACTATGTGTATTGTCTAACACTTACTTATGGTGATTGGACTCTCATTTGTTTCAGTTTGCTACGGACAACTTAAAATGGTGTCATCAAACGTATATGAATATACTTGTCCCTCTCCCTTTGTAAATACAGTTTGGAGTAAAGAAATAAAAACACCACATGCTGCTGGAACCATCAACTACAGCCATAACCAATCAGACTGTTGTTGCACTTCATGTCAGGATTGTATACTTCTATCAATCACGTATTCTGTACCATTCTATTCACAGTCCTTTCCGAGTTCTCTGTTGAAAGAGAACTAAAATGGGTTGTAATGGAACGAAAACAAATGAATGGACAAATGGATACCGAATATTCAGAAGTTTCTTGTTTAATTATTAGGAATACCGTCACCAAATCAAACTCAAGGACTTAATCCGATAAAGGCCAAAAATTATTTACAAGCCAAAATTACTAGATAAAACGTAACTTTTATTAAAAACCCTCTATTAGTATTTTGCTATTTAAATCAGATAACTAGATATCGGTGAATAGCTAGCGGAGGTACCTTAGCAGTAGAGGCATCACTAGGGGGGGCTACTAGCCCCACATCTCCACATCATAGCCCCAAAGAGTCTCCATTTGGGGATATGGGCTGGCGGGTGATATCTGTGATCTTCCTCTAACCAGCCCCAAATTAAGTGTTTGTGAGCATCCATGTACATGCACCACATGTTTGTGTCTGAGTATATATGTGCATGAGCATGGATGTGTATATGTAAGTGCGTGTTAATGAGTGCATGTTAATGTGTGCATGTGTGTTGGCTTAAGTGTGTAAGTCTATGCAAAATGTGAAAGTGTGTGTAAAACAGTGTCACTGTGTATGTAAGTTAATGGGGAAGAGGCAAGATGGCAAATATAATAATGAATAAGAGTAGATGTAGGTACAAAGGAAAGAAATGATGAAATGGAGACGATATGGGGACAAAGGGAAAAGATAAAGAAAAAGATATTGAGATAAAGAGGAGGAGAGAGATAACGAAAGATATGGAGAAAGGAGAGATGAGGAGAAAGGGGAGAGAAGAAGTAGAATGGATAACGAGAAGAGTAGAGAAAAAGAGAAGTGGGGAAGATTTGGGGAAACAAGAGATAAAGTTAAATCAGTGAGAGAGAAAGAGAAATGCAAAAGGTGAAAAAATAAAAAGAGGATATATAAAGAGAAAATGTGAATAAAGACAAGGAGAGAGATAAAAAAATGGAGAGGTAGGGAGTTGAAAAGAAGGGGAGATTTAGAGAACGGAGAGCTATAGAAAAAAAGGTGAGGTAAAGAGGGAGAATGTTCCAGAGTATGGAGAGAAAAGAGATAAATAGCTTGAGAGATAAAGAGAATGGTGGGATGAGAAAGAAAACGAGAGCTAAAAAACAAGAGATTAACAGAAAGGGAAGAGAGATAGAAAGATAAAGGGAAAGAAAAGGACAGCTAAACAGCCTAGGGAGAAATGGGATAATGTGAAAGAGGATGAGACTCTGAGAGGAGACTACTGTAGGTGCAATCAGGGTGTGGGTAAGTCCTGGGAATGCAATCTAAGCAAATCCTGTGGGTCCAATATGGGTCCTCGGGCAAATCTTGTTGGTTCAATCCAGGTGTTTAGGCAAGTCGATGAAACATAGAGGGATTATAAACCAATTCATGAGTTGTGTTAGTTTATCTGTAGGTGAAGTTGTAAATAAACTTGTTTTAATCATTAAAATCCCAAATGTGAAGATCCTTGGAAACATCATAGTTGCTGAGCGGAAGCCGGAAACCTGTTTAAAAAAGAAAAAAGGAGAGACTTGGTCTTTTGGACTGTGAGTCACATGTGACTAATGGCTAACCCTTAAAACACTCTCTCCCGATTGGAGGAACGGGGAATGGCTTTCCGTCTGCCTCTGCTATTTTGTGGAAGACTTGTGGAGAAAAGAGAGGCCCATTGGAGTACTTCCGCAAAAGACTGACAAAAGCCTCTGTCCCATTCCTCCAATCAGAAGAGGGTGTACCCGGAGGCTGTTTCCTTTTGCAGAAGTGCGCTGAAAGCCTGGTTCATGGAGAAGCGGACAAAGAAAGAAGCCACGTAGAAAAGCGAACAAAGACAGAAGATTCAAAAACAAGAAGATACAAGTGAAGAAGTCGAGCTGCAGGAAGGAAGACAGGGACATCAAATAAGTAGGCAGAAAAAGTAGGGAGACATTATAAGAGATCATGAGAAAGTGTGAGAGCGCATGAGAGAGCATAGTGCTTTTGTTCATGTTGCTTCCAGTGGCAGTTTAGAACTCTGTAGTGAGTGATGCTGCAGAGGACAGGCAATTTTCAAGTGTTTTAGCACTCGACAGCCTCCCTCTGTGAGCTTTTGGTATTCCTAGACACTTCCACATTACAATACTTATAGTTACTTACAGTGGAGCAGGGTAGATATATCAGGGCAGAAATTCCATGAACTGAATAGTGTGATTGTCAGGGAAATGGAGGAAGAAATGTATAATTCCGCTCAAGAGCACTGGAGGGCAGACATTTAGCTCACTATGGGAGAATCAATGCACCACCTGCAGATCATCCATTAAGTTAACCAGTTTCAGGATTTGTAGCATAAAGCAGACAGACACACACCACATTTTTACACAGATCTATAGTGAAAATAGAACGGTGTGTTAGAGCGGTGCCCCCATAACCTACAATGGACACAAGGTTGTGGGGGCATTACACAAGGGGGCAGGCTAGGGGCATCACTTACATATATAATAAAATACAGGGGGCATGAAAACATAATAGAGGCCTGACTGGGGGCAATACACAAGGTTGTGGGGTCACCGATACAGCTGGGGCCATTACATGATAAATCAATATTAAAGGGATTAATATAATTTTAAAAAGTATGGGAGGGAGGCTAACAATTCTAAAAAAATCCCAGCATCATGGTGGACACCTGGCTGGCTGAGCATCATGGGATTTGCTATTCACAGCTAACATCTGCAGCTTTATCAACTGCATTTCCCATGATGCTCAGCCAGCATGGTATGCTATCTGGGTGCTGGCTAGGACATTGCCTGGGTGGGCAATCTGGATCTTTGGAAGGCTTGTGTGGAATATTTTCTGCCTATTTTCTCACAATCGAAAATGTCACTGGCCATGTATATACATAAAGTTCTTCATGCCTGCATCTAAATGAATCGGCAGTTGTGGGAGATCACAGATCTCTTTCACAAACTGGCCCAAACTTAAGGGAGCGCGAGGTATTTCTTCAGACTTCCTGCTTTAGCGTAACCTAACGTTGTGGGCTGGTAATTGTGTATATGTGTGTAGAAAAATATTATATAAATATATATATATAATATATAATAATATATATTGTGGTAAAGTGTATGGGAGAGTGGTTGATGGGATATATATCTCACCTGGTTTCCTCAGCCGGGCATGGTAGCAAACCCAGGAGCCCTCAGGTGCGGCTTCCTATGCTCATTACTGGGGAGGAAGCCTTAAAAGAAAGGGCTGTTAGGTTTGAAGGGGAGGAGAAACTGAGTGGAGGAGCAGCTACAGCCAGCGCTGCAGCCCACCAGGTATGAAGCTTTACCCCATGCAAAACTTGTTACTTTGCTTTGTGCCGGACCTTATGCTTATAGAGAGGTATCCTGATGTTTAGTTAGAGCCGGACAGGCTTAGAGTTTGTTTTGTTTGCAAGGTGCTCTGTGACCACAACATCTAAATAAACACCATTACGTTTGAAACCTGTGTGGATACTGTCATTGCCGCCCCATGCGTGAGCTGTCCCCTACAATATATATA
>VKOC01048103.1:0-14637 GCA_009364415.1 Spea multiplicata | reverse complement strand
TATATATATATGTGTGTGTATATATGTATGTGTGTATATATATATTTGTGCATATATATATGTGTGTGTATATGTGTGTATATATGTGTGTATGTATATATATATATATATGTGTGTGTGTGTATATATATATATATAATATAATATATGTGTTGTGGTGTATATATATATATAATATTGTTGTTGGGGGGTTTTTGTCCAATTTTGGTGTGTTATTTTTAATAAAGTGGGTTTTTTTTTAAAGGGGGGTCATTTTCAGTTTCGGTCAAGTGATAGCTGAATTTTCGGTCCAGAATGTTCATTTCGGTGCATCCCTATATACTAAGCCAGACACTGAAGCAGTAGGCCTACACCACATCAATGTTTGGCTTAGTATATAGTGATAGGGGTTATGCTAGATTATTAGCAATGTCTGGCTCAATGTATAGTGATAGGTGTTGTGCTGTGCCTCAATATATAATCATAGGTGTTATGCTGTACCCCTGTCAATAGTATGCAGTTTTTCCCAATAAAAAAAAATAGTAATATATATATTGATCCTTTATGCAGCCCGGAGCCCCCGCTCATGATTCGCTCATAATTAATTTTTGCGGTGAGAATTTCACCTTTAGAATAGACCATGGAGTCAAAAGGGTTGGAAATATATAGCTCCACCCCCTTGCAATGTGATTTTTTTTTCAGCTCCACCAACTTTATATGGACTGTAGTCGTGCGCACAAAATTTTGGCTCTGGGAAAAATGTTGCACAACAGAAATTTTCTGCGCACATCACCCAAGAAAAATTAGAGGGAACATTGGTCTCAACTGTTTTTAACCCCTTAATGACAAGGCCCTATATGTACTGGCTCAAAATGCATTGTTTTCAATGGGTTTAGGGGCCGCCCATTGTCCTTTAATGAAGCAAGATAAAGGATGATGACCGCCGTAGGCCTGTAACCCGGATCGTTGAACAATTGGTTACAGGCATTTTGTATTTTTTCAAGTGTGTTGTGTGGAAAAACAGCCAAATTTAAGCATTTAGTCAGTTTTGGAGGCATACAGAAATGATGATTTGTTTAGACAAAAGATTTCAGTGCATAGTAATATGAAATGGGGTTTAACCCTTTGATGCAGGAAAAAAGGTGTTTGTTGGGCATCCAATGAATCTCAATGCAGATGGCAAGGAAATTGTAAATAAGAACATGAATGTTTAGTATGTGGCGGAGTTCGTGCGGCTAATAAGTGTTTTAAAAGACCTACAAAGTGGAAAAACTGCCGACTCCAGTGAGACTGGAAGAATTGCTTCCGTTTTTAAACATCTTCCAAAGCAAGGAGGAGGCCAGACTGTTATTGATGGTTTTAGTGAAGGTTTTGAGATCCCAGTTTATGAATCCGAGGAATTTTGTTGGGTTAATAATTTAAAATCGGTTCAAGTTAATTTACAGGTTGCCGTTAAGAAAGAGTTAAAGGAAGTTGAATTAGGTAGAATAGCAGGTCCTTCCTTATTCTGTTTAAATGTTTTAGTTTGTCTCGGTTAGGTTTAGTTCCCAAAAAAGAAAAAGGTTCTTTTAGGTTAATTCATCGCATGTCTTTTCCGGCGGGTCAATCTTTAAACGATGAAATAGACGTGGACCTTTTTCCTGTCAAATATGCCTCTTTTGACGATGCTCTGGATTGGCTATTTGCCTATGGGAGGAGTATATGTGTGTGTGTGATACTAAGGGCTAGGCGTGGGACATCTCTCTGTGACACTGGAGGGAGGAACATCTCACCAGGGGATAAAATTGACTGTTTTTCAGAAAATCAGTGAACCTCTCTGAGAAGTTCTCCTGAAATTTTCTATGGATTTGGAACATCACCGTAAATCCTCAAATTCAAGGACATTGAGGTTCCCGCAGACGACCTATATTGGTTTCGTATAGTTAGGTTTTTCTGTCAGATTAAACTATATATTAATCCAGTTTCCGTCTCTGTGCTCTAACCGAACTCTACCTTCCGAGAAAGCCGGAATAAACCGCGTTACTTAATTGTTTTACTTAAATTGGGTTTTAATGCATTTTTGATCGGTTCAGTGCGGTGCTGGGTGTTACCGAAGCGTCCATAAGCTGTAGTCAGCTTAAAACATAACTTGGTGGTGGCAGCGTATTACCAGTCTGGTTTGTGTTTTCTGTGGTGTGTTTAATGGTTAAGTGAGGGACCAGAGGGCCGGTATCGTTAACCCTTGCACACCCACACTCTATGTGTCCGGGTATCGCCTGACATAAGCGAGTAGGATCTGTAAGGTATCTTGTGTAATCGTAGAGTGCTGGTGAAGGTGCTAAACTTTCTTCGCTGTTGCTGTATGTGCTGAGAGATCCACCATGAAGGACAGATGTTGATAAGATGAAGGGATGTTTTCAGCGCGTCTCGCTTGCTTCATCATTCTGACCTTGATATCATAAAAGTGTATTCCAGCATTACATCCTGGGGCACATCCTTTGTGAGGATCCTATGGATCCTGTCAATCCAGACTTCTTCGCTTTCAGGTACATTACATTTATTTATAATGCGGCGGCCGATTCCGCAGCGCTGGTACAGTCAGTAGAATATAGAAACACATACAATAACACATACAATAACACATACAATAACACATACAGTAACAAACTGGTGCAAAGGAGAAGAGGGCCCGAGCTTACAATCTAGTCGGTGGTTGAGGGGGAAGTGAGCCAGTGCTGGACTTGACTGGTGGTCAGTTTGATAACCAGAAGATGTCTTGGACCAAGGAGTCGGGGGTTACGAGACAAATACTTAGGGGTTCTGCTGATTCCTTCCACACATTGCAAAGGGTAAAAAAGTATTTCTTTTAGTAAAGTTTGGTAGGTAGAACACAGCGTTCTGGAGAGGTTTCCGGCCATGTTCTTTGTAGGGTTTATTAGGTAGCAGAGACTTTTAGCCCCCAATGGCTACAGGATATTGAAATGTCTGCTGATCTCACAGATTTGAAACCGGCATATGTACTTGTGGTCAGCAAGCTCTGAATTTCTGTTTCTTGGGCTTAACTTTGTGGCTTCCTCAGGAGGTCAGGACTAGACATCTACTCACCTGAACACGGAAAAGACAGCCACATTCACACCGGCTACATGATGGCTCAATCAATGCTGTTCATCGTCTTCTTCACAGGTATGTAAGGTCCACCAGCTGTGTCTACCCACCTTCTACACTTCACCGATTATTGTTCTAGAATGGGAACGTCTGAAGAATCTATAATGAAAAGAAAATGGTTGGAATCTAGAACCTGTGAGAGAGTAAAATATAAGAAACAGAGTACACAGCACTGCAATGGTTAATATTATAGGTCTGCAACTTCCCGTGAACCCCTTTCGATGTGTAAGGATAGTAGGATAGAGACGAGTCTGATATGGATGTGACGGAGGAAAGCAAAATATAAGCACTTTAAAGAGTAATGACCGCTAGAATGAGTTCACAATGAGGTGATGAGGGGATGTTGACTGGTCTGGGGGGGACCTGAATGTTATTCACTATTGTTACCCTCTTTAGGTGCAGCCGCACTCAGCGTCTTGCAGGACCCTCCATCTCTTGACCTGCGGGAGGGTCAGACGGCCCTGATGTCCTGTACCTTAGGAGAGCCGCAGAGCAACTGGGATTCAGTATATTTTTACTGGAAAGTGAATTCCACCGGAATCCATCCCAGCTCCAGAGTGACCATCACCTCCGACCCCCCATCACAGTCCAGCTCTCTCCGCATCTCCCCGGTCACAGCCAGGGACAGCGGGCTGTATGAGTGTGAAATATGGGGAATGAATAATTACATAGTGGGGGAGCCTTACACAGGGAATGGAACCCATCTCCTTGTCACAGGTAAAGTGAAAATCCCAGTAATGTTTTAATATAATTGTCTGATTTATTGCAGAGATGTTGAGGTTTATAGTTTCTCAGTCATTTAGTTATTGACATTTTCAGCTACGAGCCTTGTGCGCTTTTCTGGTGTAAAAATTGCGTTTTATTGAGTTAAATAGAATTTTAGCAATAAATTAATTAATCATTATTATGATAAAATATGTCAATGAACTCAGCAAAATGTCGTTATCCATTATTATTGCTTTATTTATGAAATGCCCATTTATGGTGCAACAAAAAGAGGGCACAATAAATATATGAGAATGTAGAGATGCAGAATGAGAGTCTTGTTCAGAAAAGATAACAATCCAAATATTTTGTGGGTTTAAGAAAAAAGCCGTGAGGGCTGCATGGAGGGTAACGGTGAGATTATGAGGTCAAAGTCAAGAGGTGTGATGGTAGCTGTACATGTGATTATGTGGAGTACACGGCGCTTCAATGGTTAATATTATAGGGCTGCAACCTCCTGTGAACCTCAAGTGCTCACGATGTGTAAGGATAGTAGGATATCAGAATATCTTTGTCTCCATGAGGATAATTATTAGAACCTTTTAGCTGCCACCATTAGCAGGTAACCGCACTGAAATGTGTGTGATGGGCTATTCAGGATAATATTTGAAGCGTTTCTAAGTGAGAAAGCGTATAAGTTTCCAGCTCTGCTCTCTGCATTGATGAGTATCTGGAGTTACTGGGATGAGGGCAGTGGTGGGATTACATTTTTTAGCAACCACTTATGAGATTTCGTACTAAAAAAAAAAAACCTCACACTCAGGCAGTCTCTCTCTGACACACACAGACTCAGGCAGTCTCTCTCTGACACACACAGACTCAGGCAGTCTCACTCACACAGAGACTCAGGCAGTCTCACTCACACAGAGACTCAGGCAGTCTCACAGACGCAAACAGACTCGGGCAGTCTCTCTTACATGCACACAGACTCAGGCAGTTTCTCTCTCTCACATACGCACACAGACTCAGGCAGTCTCTCTCTCACACACGCACACAGAGACTCAGGTAGTCTCTCTCGCACACGCACACAGAGACTCAGGTAGTCTCTCTCGCACACAGAGACTCAGGCAGTCTCTCTCGCTCACACAGACCATGTTTAGTGACAAAGATGCCTATGGGGAGGCCCCGCCTCCTCCAGAAAATTAAAGCAATAAATCTACTGGATCTGCCGATGACTTTGGGACGGCACAGTGCCGCCCAGGTCCCACGGGGTCTTGCTTCTGGAGTGCTGCGTCGAGATCAATGATTTCCCTCAACCTGCTCTGCTTCCCCGGCAGAGGGGGGGCTATCGCGGCTCGGAGGAGGCATCCCCCATGCTGAGAGCACGCTATTCAGGGAAAGAATCATCTTATAATCGAGCAACTACGGTACATGCCGAAATCTCAGAGTCTCTGTGGGCCCACCATGATGTCAGAGGCCAGCGTTGGCGTTTTTGGAGCAATGGTTGTCACCAGATGCCAGGTTGGAACCAATATTTGTTGTGTTCCATCAGACCATGCATACTCTAACCATCAGCACAGAAGCACAAGACATAGAGATAAATACTCTGCCTCGACCGTGTCATAATCCCGTCAGCTTCATACTGCATTTTCTGTACATTCGTGGCATGAATAGGAAGCTTTTCAGCATGCAGCTCTAAGCATGACGCTATTCGTGATTTTTGTTATTATATGGGCTCTTAGTAGTGAGTGTGAGAGCTCTGGATATGGAGTCTGTGGAGACAGACCCCTAGTGAAGGATTTCCGTGGCTCCCACGTGGTTGGGGGAAAGGATGCGGAGCCCGGTAACTGGCCCTGGACAGTGAGTATCCAGGAGGGCATTCAAGACGACAAGTATTTTCATGTATGCGGAGGTGTCCTCCTGAATCATTTGTGGCTTCTGAGAGCTGCCCATTGTTTTAAGGATCGCATCAATGAATATTTTTCATGGAGACTCGTGTTTGGCACCAACCAACCCTCAGACATGGGGATGCATACTCAGATCCGAACTACAAAAAAGCAGATCCTACATGAGAATTATGACTCTACGACTCTACGCAATGACATCGCCTTGCTCAGGCCGAATCAGCCAGTCATATTTGACAAATACACTCCGCCGGCCTGCCTTCCTGCCAAACAAGCCATTCTGATAAAAATGGACGACTGCTACATCGCCAGCTGGGGTGTCACTGAAAAAGGAACCATTAAACCAATTGACGTTCTTCAGGAAGCTTCTGCTAATTTAATTTCTGTTGAACGCTGCAACCGCCCAACCTGGTATAACGGAGCAGTGGGTGACTACAACCTGTGTGCTGGATATGAGCAGGGAAGTATCGATGGTTGCCAGGGTGACAGTGGAGGGCCTCTGATGTGCAAAAGGACCAATGCCAAGTTTTATACCGTGGCCGGCATAACCATCTGGGGCTCCAGCTGTGGCCACAAGCAACGTCCTGGAATCTACACCTCCACACAGTATTACCTCGATTGGATCGCTAAACACTTCTCTGACGCGAAGACACCAACATCCCAAACCATGGAAAATATGGATGTTAAAAAAATGGGCTTCTGGCAAAAAATAGCAGTTTATCTGAAAATGCTCAAGAATTAGAAAGACCTTTTGATTATATGAGAGCAGAAACCGTATAGCCTGTCAGCAATGAATTATATGAATGGATAGTTAAATAAATAGAAATGCATCAAAAAGACGTGTCCTTGAGAGGAATACAGAATTCTGTAGATGGGTCTGTTAGATCACCTTATAAAATAATCATGCTGGGGCATAGATGGCGGTGTTTATTTTGTGAAGTAGTAAAAGTACCCTGTAAATACTGAGACCTCAGTTTATAGGATTTCCTTGTTGCTTTTGTAGTATGAGTGTGTTGGTTAGAAGTGGTTGGTGTGTATACAACAAATATGGGTTTTATGTGTAGGATGCACTAGGGTATTAAATGCAAATCTTTATATTGAATAGTAAATTAAAAATGTAACTCATATAAAATATATTGCATTATAATTGATCTTGCCCTTTATCTACAATTTTAAATGATACTCGAAACTGTAATAGAATGATGAATCTACCAAGTGAAACTATTTTGCAAGCAACATCTAAAAGTATTGGGAGTATATGGGAAGCTCTTTAGTGAGAAAGATGCCTACAGGAAATTGGGGACAGAGTTTGCCTTTGCCCCAGGTCTCCAATAACCATCTTTGTCCCAGCCTCCCACTGCCAAGCATGCCCCCAGTTACTTCAACTTACCTGACTGAAGACCCCGATGTGCACTTGTGGGGGGTGACAGCCCCGTTCAGTGAGGAGGGTGGGTGGAGCCGCCGGCAGCAGCGGGTTGTCTGCATCGCACCGACGTCCGCTGCTGCCGATAAAGGAGGATCCAAGTCCCCTGCAGCGCCGCGGGGATCTGGGTCCTAAACCCAATTATAGGCTGCACAACCACTTTAAGGGGGGAAAGTGCGGCCTATAATAGGGTAATTAAGAAACGATTTGCACCGGTAAGAACCGGCTGAATCCCACCACTGGTCTGGTGGTGACCTGAATGTGGGCAGTTAGTGGGGGGATTCCAGTGTTGCTGCGGTCATTTATTCACTATTGTTACCCTCTTTAGGTGCAGCCGCACTCAGCGTCCTGCAGGACCCTCCATCTCTTGTCCTGCGGGAGGGTCAGACGGCCCTGATGTCCTGTACCTTAGGAGGGCCGCAGAGCAAGTGGGTAAATTTTGAATGGAAAGTGAATTCCACCGGAATCCATCCCAGCTCCAGAGTGACCATCACCTCCGACCCCCGCTCCCTGTCCAGCTCTCTCCGCATCTCCTCGGTCACAGCCAGGGACAGCGGGCTGTATGAGTGTGAAATATTCACGCTGCCAAATCCCTTACAGTTCCGTACAGGGAAGGGAACCCGACTCCTTGTCGCAGGTAAAGTGAAAATCCAGTTAATGTTTTAATATAATTGTCTGATTTATTGCAGAGATGTTGAGTTTCTCAGTCATTTCATTCTTATTTCTACTTTAATGGACATTTAGGTATTGACATTTTTAGCTGCGTGAGCCTTTTGCACGTTTCTTGTTGTAAAAATTAGCATTTCATGAGATAAAAAGAATTTTAGCAACAAAATTAACATTCATTATTAGGATAAATGTCAATTAACTCAAGCCAAAATGAAGTTAATCGGGGCATCCATTATTATTGCTTTATTTATGAAAAGCCCCTTTATGGTGCAAGAAACAATAAATATATGAGAATGTAGTGTGATGGTAGCTGTACATGTGATAATATAAAAGGTTAAATATGACGCCTGACTCTTTCCGTGTGTACCGGTTAACCCCGTCGTTAGCTGGTGACAGGCCCGGACTGGGACAAAAAATAGGCCCGGGAATTTAAGACTGAGCAGACCATTTTTAGGAAATAACATATATATATACATATACATAGATAATACTTGGTCATTCAACATGGGAAGCCTAGAGCCACAATTTACACATTCTCTGCCCCCACTGCCTCCCTTATCACTTTCTACCCCCTCTCCCTCCCCTTCCCACTGTCTACCCTTTTCACCTACCCACTATTTACCCTCTCCCCTACCCACTATCTACCCTCTCTCCTACAAACTATCAACCATACCCAGCTCCCCTCCCCACGATCTACCATCACCCCTACCCACTATCTACCACCTCTGTAGTTCGCTCACCTTTAAGTCCTGTGGCGGGAGCACGAGGCTTCTGTCTTCCTGCTCTGCCTCGGCAAGCGCTGCTTCACTGCTGAGCGCCGGTATATGACTCCATATTCCAGCGCTCAGCACAAAATGCTGGCGCCGAGACGGAGGTAGAGTCCTCGTGGAGGAGACTGAGGGGCACCGAGCCATTGCTAGGCACCCCTCTGTCTCCTCCGCATCAAAAAAAAAAGAGCGTTTCTTTTCACGTTACAGCCCAATTACAGCTAGACTGGCCTGGCCCATCGGGCCTGGCTGGTGATATGGGTTGCGGTCTCTGTATAGTCAGTGATTAGATTTAACGGTTTGACTTCTCGTGTTTAATTCATTTATTTCTAGTGTTCCCGGTAATAACCCTGATGATGGATAAAGAGAAGCAGCTCCTGATCTGTGAGGCTCAGAGGTTTTACCCCCCGGAGCTGAACATTTCCTGGAGTTTCTCCAATATGGAAAATCAGACGCAGGAGACTCTGGTGGAGAACATGGACGGCACCTACACCAAGAGGTCCACGGTGGGGATAGCAGATATAATGCGGGAGCGAGAGGTGACCTGCAGTCTGCAGCACATCTCACTGACCGCTCCGCTCAATGACACCCTGTATGTGTCCGGTGAGTCCGGGGAAGGGTTAATAAAAGTGAAACCCGTGAATTAGAGACTTGGTAGGATCATAGAAATGTCTGAGATTTAATAATCTTTTTGATAATGATATTAGAGTGCAAGCTCTGCACACCATATTGCTGACATCCTGGTGCATTGAGAGTTCTTGTTAAAGCCCAGACTCCAGTGGGTTTGAGTTCTGTTTAGTTGAGTTGTAACGCTCTGTTCGGTTAGTGGTACACGTTGTTGGGGTCTTCGCACATTTTGTTGTATAATCCCAGTCTGATGATCGGGGGAGAGCTGGAGCTTTCTCACCCGGGAGGGCAACACACATGATGTACACACAAATTTACACACTCACACTAAAACCTATACACACGTTTACACATACTTCCACTCACATACATTTATACATGCTCACTAACGCACACTCCCCTCATAAACACTCACACATACACTCTCATCCTCACATACACCTTCATGCTGACACTTACACATTCACCTGTATGCTAACACACAAACACACTTACTGCTGTCTCACACATACATACCGCATTGTCCCGATTATAGGCAACGCATTTTCCCTCTAATTTATATCTTTGAATTAGGATTACCGTCTATAAATCGGAGTTCAGTTATTCAGGGTGGTGAGTGGTGCGTTTTTACCTCTCCTGTGCTGTCCTTAAGGTCCCGAGTCAACGGGAAATGCGATTGTTTCTCCCGCCTCCCTGACACACGCAAGAATATCCCTGATACACGCGTTCTCTCAATGTAAACATAATAATGTATAACTGACATTAAACTGCAGCTGCCGCTCCCTGCCGCATTCTTCTAACATTAACCTGCAGCTTCTCCGCTCTTCTCCATTCTTCCAACATTAAACTGCAGCTTTTGCGCTCTCCCCCATTCTTCTAACATTAAACTGCAGCTGCCTCGTTCTCCCCCATGACTGCTTAGGCCTATAGCCCACAGAAAATACCCACCTAATACCCAAAATAAGAGACAGGACACAATTGCTGTGGGCAGGGCATAGGCCACAGCTTTATTTACATCTCCCTTTATTGACCAGCAGAACATAAACCAATGAATCACATTAAAACCACATAATTAAACGACCTGCCAGCGACCGATACGGGGTTAGTGTACCACGTGCACCAAGAGTCCTAGTCCATCAGGTGCCATCAGCCGTCTTTAGGACATGCCTCCCCAAGCCCGTAGGGCAAATTCCAGATAACAAACTCATAAGCGCTGGCCAGGGGGGAACAACAACACCGCCGTAACAATAAAAAACAGAAAACAGGAACAAACAACCCGACCTGACAGAAGGACTAAGGGTGAGCGGCGGGACAAACGCAGATGCTTCAGGAAGGCAAAGAGGAAGATGATCCCCCTTCACCTTCCTTTAACCCCTAGGGCCCGCAACAAAGTTGCAAAGCTCAGCCAATGAGGACAGGGGTCGCTGACTAGCCATTCAGGCCTAGTCATGTCCACCTTCCTCACTGGTCCAGGGGGCCCCTTTCTTCTAATACTAAACAGCAGCTGCTGGGCTCTCCCCTGTTCTTCTAACATTAATCTGCAGCTGCCTTCCTAACATTAAACGAAGGTGATGCAATCTCCCCCATTCTTCTAATGTTAGACTTGTTGTGATAATTGATTGAAAGCGAATTAATTGTCGTAATGAACCTGTAGATCTCTGATGACCTCCACCTCTGGCTGTTCTTAATGATAATCCAACATGCCATTCTTGCTTGTGATTGGCTGCTTGAAGAAGCCAGTCACTGGCAAGAAAGGGCCCCCTTCCACAGCAATGGGTGCACTGCCTGCATATGCATGTGGGGGCTATTAGATCTTCTGGAATTCTCGCGTCAGCCAGTGCTGGAGTTGACTGGTGGTGAGTTTGGTAACCAGAAGATGTCATGGACCAAGGAGCAGGGGGTCAAGAGACAAATACATAGTTCTGCTGATTCCTTCCACACATTGCAAAGGGTAAAAAAGTCAATTTAAAAAAAGCATTCAGCTATCATGTGCATTAAAGTGCGTTTGATGGCTGGAGTGTTTCTTTTAGTAAAGTTTAGTAGGTAGAACCCAACCTTCTCACAGCGTTCTGGATAGACTCCCGTCCGTGTTTTTTGTAGGGTTTATTAGGCAGCGGAGACTTTTAGCCCTCAATGGCTACAGGATATTGAAATGTCTGCTGATCTCACAGCTTTGAAACCAGGCAATGCACTTGTGGTCAGCAAACTCTGAAATTCTGTTTCTTGGGCTTAACTTTACCAAGTACCAAGACGCCATGACGCACGCTGTGGCTTCCTCAGGAGGTCAGGACTGGTGTCTCGGGAAAATCACCTATAAATAGAGTCGTTTTGAGGGAGCTGTTCACTTACCTGGCGAACCGCTGAGCCGATACTGCACTGACCTTTGAGTCTGGTGAGCAGTGGCGAGGCTGGTAAGCTGAAGACTTCATGGAGGAATTAATGAAAATGCTGCAGGAGCGGGTTGCCGGCGAAGGAGGAGAAGATTGGCTTCGCGGGTGTCTTCAGGCTTCTTCGTTTACAGATGAAGTTGTTCCTGTTGATCCGAGCGTTGCAGTAGACGAAGTGGCGGAGGAGGAGCCGGAGGAAGTTTTCATACCGGCGAAGATCCCGCAAGATGGCGCTCTATCGTGGGATGCCCGCGGTTCATCTGGATCAGGTGATCGGGTCACGGTTACGTCGGATAGACGTAGCAGACCCGGAAGAAGAGGTTCTGATGCCGTACAGATGAAGAAAAGGCCCGCTTCTCGGGTGAAGGATGTCCCGAAGCGTTCCAGGACAATGCAGGACCCGGGTGAAGGATGCAGCACACAGCTGAGCAGCCGGGGCAGGCGTCTGTCACAGGCTGTCCCAGATGCTGCAGAACATCTTGATGCCGAACAGAGTGGCTTGAGAGCTGATGGCAGAGCTGGTGAAGGTGGCGAGTCTGTGGGTTTTTCTGCTAATGCATTTAATGAAGCGGTTTCAGCGTTTATGGATGTTTTAAAGGGTTTTCAGAAGCAAAGTCCAGCCCAGGCTTGGGTGCCATCTGGAAATGTTGGTGTAAGGAGTAGTGTAGTGAATGAAGTCTGCATGAAAGAGGTCATGTCATGTGAGGTTTCCCCCCTGGGTTTTCACCTAAGTAAAGCTGTTAAAGAAAAGATTTGGAATGATGAATATTTGGACATTTTATCGTTATTGCCTGCTTCAAAAGAATTTTTGATGAAGTCTGATAAAGAGGAAGAAAGACGTCGACCGGTAGTGAGATCGTTTAATAATTGGTTGCAGGCGTTTTGTATATTTTCAAGCGTTTATTGTGAGAAACATATGGAATGCAGTGCAGGTCTTTTCCAGCATCTTGATGCGGTATTAGAAGCATATAATTTTGGAGGTTTAGCTTGGTTTCATTATGATGAAACTTTTAGACAAAAAATGTCGGTGCATAAGAATTTAAGGTGGGGGATGAAGGATGTAGGCTCGTGGGTGAGCCTTATGTTACCTCAGAGAAATGTGACTAGCTTCAGGTCAACGGGAAATGTTTCACAGGCTAATAGACAAAAAGGCTTTTGCTGGTCTTTCAATGAGAACCAATGTAAACGGCCTAATACGTGCAAGTTTAAGCATGAATGTTCAGTTTGCTCGGGAAATCACCCGGCTTTCCGTTGTTTTCGTAAGAATTTGTTTCATGCAGGAAAAGATCTTTCCAAAGGCAGTGACGCCGGTGAGAGTAGCAAGTCTGCTCCCCTTTTTAGGCAGGTATCCAAACCGACAGATGGCTAAGTTACTTTAAGATGGCTTTAAGGAAGGTTTTAGGATTCCTATTTATGATAAGGAAGGTACGGTGTGGGTGGACAATTTAAAGTCGGTCAAGGTTAATGAGGATGCGGTGAGACTTAAAATAAGCAAAGAATTAAGTTTGGGAAGGATTGCGGGTCCGTTCACTAAGCCTCCTTTTTCTTGTTTCCGTCTTTCCCCGCTTGGTTTAGTACCCAAGAAAGAACCTGGTACTTTTAGGTTAATCCATCATTTGTCATTTCCGCATGGTAACTCTTTAAATGATGACATCATAAAGGAGGACTTTTCGGTGCATTATGCATGATTTGATGATGCGCTTAAGTGAGTTAGATTGATGGGGAGAAATGCTTTATTGGCTAAGGTTGACATTGAAGCGGCTTTTCGGTTGCTCCCTATACATCCTGATTGTTTTCGGTCGCTTGGTTTTCAGTTTGACGGTTTATTTTATTTTGATAAATGTTTGCCGATGGGTTGCGCTGTGTCTTGTTTTTATTTTGAAGCTTTTTCAACGTTTCTAGAATGGGTTTTTAGGGATGTTTCAGGTTTTGATTCGGTTGTACGTTATCTGGATGATTTTTTATTTATTGGTAGAGCGGAGGCTGATGATTGTTTGGCTATGCTTAATATGTTTTTGCAGTTAGCGGATCGTTTTGGTGTTCCATTGGCTGGCGATAAAACAGTTTTTCCGTCTACAGAGTTGCAGTTTTTAGGAATAGTTATTGATACGCAGAAGATGTGCTTTAAACTTCCTGTTGATAAGATGAGTAAGTTGAGAAGGTTTATTCATAGAGTTTTGAGTAGTCATAAATTAAAGGTTAAAGAATTTCAGTCATTGCTAGGCATGTTTAATTTCGCATCTAGGGTGATGCCTATGGGTAGAGTTTTCTCTAGGCATATAGCGAGGGCCATTTCAGGAAAAAAGATGCCTCACCATAGGGTTTGGATAACTAAACAGATAAAGGAAGATCTTAAAGTATGGGATTGGTTTTTGCGCAATTTCAATGGTTCTGCTATTTGGCAAGAAGAATTTGTGGATAGCGATGCTATGGAATTTTTTACTGACGCTGCTGGAGCTACGGGTTTTGGAATATTTTGGAGTGGGAAATGGGCGGTAGCAGAATGGCCACTTACATGGGTTGAGGCTGGTTGGACTGAGAATATGGTTTTATTAGAGTTATTTCCAGTGGTTGTAGCATTTGAATTGTGGTCTAGCCAATGGGTTAATAAACGGATTTTGCTTCACTGTGATAATATGGGTGTAGTTTGGGTGATTAATACTTTGCGGGCTAAGTCCATTCCTGTGATCAATCTATTACGACATTTAGTGTTTTTATGTTTAAAAGGTAATATATGGCTTAAGGCGAAACATATCCCAGGCAATAAGAATGTTTTGGCTGATGCGCTGTCTCGTTTCAATTTTAAGATGTTCAGGACGTTGGCGCCACAAGCGGACGCGGAAGGGCTGGTAGTTCCGGAGTCGGTTTGGGACTTGACTTCACCCAGTTAAGTAATCTGTTGGTGAACTCTGTATCGAGGAATACATGGGAGGGTTACTCCAAGGCTTGGAAGGCTTGGTCTGTTTTTGTTCAATGCAGAAGTTTGGATATTTTTGATGGGAGTATAGATGGAGCTTTATCTTTTGTGCTTA
>VKOC01048102.1:0-10779 GCA_009364415.1 Spea multiplicata | reverse complement strand
TTCACCATCTGTCATTTCCGCACGGTAACTCTTTAAATGATGAAATGATAAAAGAGGATTTTTCGGTGCATTATGCATCATTTGATGATGCACTTAAGTGGGTTAGAATGATGGGGAGAAATGCTTTATTGGCTAAGGTTGACATTGAAGCGGCTTTTAGGTTGCTGCCTATACATCCTGATTGTTTTCGGTCGCTTGGTTTTCAGTTTGACGGTTTATTTTATTTTGATAAATGTTTGCCGATGGGTTGCGCTGTGTCTTGTTTTTATTTTGAAGCTTTTTCAACGTTTCTAGAATGGGTTTTTAGGGATGTTTCAGGTTTTGATTCGGTTGTACGTTATCTGGATGATTTTTTATTTATTGGTAGAGCGGAGGCTGATGATTGTTTGGCTATGCTTAATATGTTTTTGCAGTTAGCGGATCGTTTTGGTGTTCCATTGGCTGGCGATAAAACAGTTTTTCCGTCTACAGAGTTGCAGTTTTTAGGAATAGTTATTGATACGCAGAAGATGTGCTTTAAACTTCCTGTTGATAAGATGAGTAAGTTGAGAAGGTTTATTCATAGAGTTTTGAGTAGTCATAAATTAAAGGTTAAAGAATTTCAGTCATTGCTAGGCATGTTTAATTTCGCATCTAGGGTGATGCCTATGGGTAGAGTTTTCTCTAGGCATATAGCGAGGGCCATTTCAGGAAAAAAGATGCCTCACCATAGGGTTTGGATAACTAAACAGATAAAGGAAGATCTTAAAGTATGGGATTGGTTTTTGCGCAATTTCAATGGTTCTGCTATTTGGCAAGAAGAATTTGTGGATAGCGATGCTATGGAATTTTTTACTGACGCTGCTGGAGCTACGGGTTTTGGAATATTTTGGAGTGGGAAATGGGCGGTAGCAGAATGGCCACTTACATGGGTTGAGGCTGGTTGGACTGAGAATATGGTTTTATTAGAGTTATTTCCAGTGGTTGTAGCATTTGAATTGTGGTCTAGCCAATGGGTTAATAAACGGATTTTGCTTCACTGTGATAATATGGGTGTAGTTTGGGTGATTAATACTTTGCGGGCTAAGTCCATTCCTGTGATCAATTTATTACGACATTTAGTGTTTTTATGTTTAAAGGGTAATATATGGCTTAAGGCGAAACATATCCCAGGCAATAAGAATGTTTTGGCTGATGCGCTGTCTCGTTTCAATTTGAAGCTGTTCAGGACGTTGGCGCCACAAGCGGACGCGGAAGGGCTGGTAGTTCCGGAGTCGGTTTGGGACTTGACTTCACCCAGTTAAGTAATCTGTTGGTGAACTCTGTCTCGAGGAATACATGGGAGGGTTACTCCAAGGCTTGGAAGGCTTGGTCCGTTTTTGTTCAATGCAGAAATTTGGATATTTTTGATGGGAGTATAGATGGAGCTTTATCTTTTGTGCTTAGCCTAATTGATAAGGGTGTGGCTAAGTCTAGTATAGATAGATGTTTATTTGGTATAGCTTTCTTTTTTAAGTTGGCCGGTAAGCAGCATTCTTTTCGGGATTTTTTGATTAAACAGCTTCTTAAAGGTTATAATAAAAGTACCAGGATGCCTGATGATAGGAAGCCGTTGTCATCAGGGGTATTGCATAGCCTGATAGGTTTTTTGTATAAAATTTGTTGGGATGAATTTGAATGCAAATTATTTAAAGCTGCTTTTGTATTAGCTTTTTTCGGAGCCTTTAGGATTAGTGAGTTAGTAGCTAATAATAAGGATGGTGGGTCTGGTTTGCGGGATAGGGATGTAAAAATGTGGTGTTAATTTGAGATTGTTTGTCCGCAATTCTAAGACGGATAAGGAGGCCAGAGGTTGTTGGGTTGTTTTGAATAAGTTAGAGGGCTCCGAGATTTGTCCGGTTGCAGCGGCGGCAGAGTTCAATGAAGTTCGGCCTGGGGTTATTGGGAATTGGTTAATACATCGGTCAGGTTTACCACTGACAAGGTTTCAATTCAGGAGGGTTTTGAGTTTGGGGTTGAAGGAATTGGGCTTAGATAATGAGAGATACACGACACATTCTTTCAGAATTGGTGCGGCTACTGAAGCTGCCTTATTGGGTTTGGATGAGTCAGTGATTAAGAGGTTGGGTAGGTGGCAGTCTAATCGTTTTAAAATGTATGTTAGGCCAAATTTGTTATAGGTTTGTTATTTTGTTAGTATTTGTTAACCTTGCATTTTTTACAGGTCGTCCAACCTTTATAATTTGGATTGTTGGGCATTCTTTCGTTTTTTGGGCGCAAAGAAGAGCAGCAGCAGCAGCAAGAAGCTATGGAGAGAATTTAGGTTTTGATAAGAATGATATTGCTATTTATTGGTTAGGGGGTAAGAGGTTTAAGGGTCAATAATTTGAGGGATTGCTTAGAGGAGGGTATAGCTCACTTTCCATGGCCTAATGCCATCATAATACATTGTGGTGGGAATGACATGGGTAAAATGAAGTCTTTAGATTTAATAAGGTTCTGTAAGAGTTTAATTTTATGTTTTAAAGAATGCTTTAAAGATGTATTATTGGTGTGGTCCGAAATGATTCCACGCCTTCTGTGGCTGCAGAGGCCAGAATTAAAGGCGTTGGAGAGGGTGCGTCGCAAGTTTAATAGAGCACTTGAAAAATTTCTGTTGTTAGAAGGAGGTTTTTCTTTTCGTCATTCTGATTTAGAAGGTGGGTGTGCGGGTTTATATAGACAGGATGGTGTTCATCTGTCAGACATAGGTAATGATATATTTAATGTTGATTTGCAGTGTATGGTTGAGCAGGCCGTGCTTTGGTGGGGTAGGGCCGCAAACGGTCATTAGAGCCCATTTGAGGCGGTTGGGGTGAACTGTAAGTTTAAGTTATTCCGGCTGGCTTTTATGGCGGTTTGGCAAGGTTATGTGATTTTAGTCGGAGGCTCTGGGCTTGTGCCAAGGGCTTGTTACATTTTGATATAATGGTTGCAAGGTTATTTAGTTCTATTTGAAGTTTGTATATTTGATAAACCAAATAAAAGTCACGGCCTGTTTCATCCAAGTTTTGGTGTTTGTGTGTTTATTTATCTATGATGTGTGTTTTATTTGGATGTTTTTATTGTCCCTTACAACCTCATGTTCTTGTACGATTCAGATTGACGGCCTGGCTGCTGCAAGGATGATCCTCCAGGGCAGAGGCATTCAGCGTGAGTTCGGTACGAAGATCTACGTCTGCTGTTTATCTTCGAGTACGGAAGAATGTTCTTCGCTGGTGTGTTACAAAAGGGTCTGGATTTTGTTGCAGGAAGGTTTTTCGGCAGGTCTCACTGTGTCGACCCTTAAAGGACAGGTTTCAGCCTCGAGTCATTTTCTCCTGTCTGAATTGGCTTCGCAAGTTGTCGTCGGGCGGTTTTTGAAGGCGGTCACAATTCAACGGCCACCCGGACGTTGACATTTTCCTTCCTGGGATTTGACATAGGTCCTTCGAGCTCTGTGCTCCGAACCGTTGGAACCTTTAGAAGATGCGCGTCTCTCAAGTTTTTATCTCTCGAGACGGCATTTTTGGTGGCCGTTACCTCGGCGAGGAGGGTCAGCGAGCTTGGGGGCTCTTTCCGCGGCTCCAGAATTTACAATTTCTCACCAAGATAAAGTCGTTTTGCATGTGAATTTAATGTCAATCGACCGTTGATTTTACCCTCCTTCTTCCCATCATCGCCTGCTACTCCGGAAGAAACGCTCTGTCATGCTCTAGACGTCCGCAGAGCTCTACGGATTTCTATAGACCGCTCTGCTCCTTTCCGCTCTACGGATCAATTATTTGTGATTAATTTTGGTCGATTATCAGGCCGCGCGGCCTCCGCGAACACGATATCCCGATGGCTTTCTGTTGATGCCGGAGGTCTGCTAGATAGTCGTCTTTATTATTTATCTAGTGCCGACAACGGAGTCTTAAGCATGCGTAACAAACACGTTTGTTCCTTTATTTTTTTTGTTATGCATAGTATCAGACGCCCTTCAAGAGTTTGATTTGGCTTTAAGAGGAAAGAAGAAACGTAAAAGGTTCCTGGCGGACGCGAAGAAAAAAGGAGAGATGACTGTAAGTCGTGTTTTGTCGTGACACGTGTCACTTTGGGTGGGCCGGATGTTTGTATGCTCAGCTCTGTGACTTCCGTGCCCCCCCCATTGCAGCCCGAGGAGCGCTCACAGTTTGAGGTGCTGAAAGCGCAGATGTATGCAGAACGCGTGGCCAAGAGAGACCGCAAACCCAAGAGAGCTCGGGCGGTCCCTGCCGACGAAGATCCCTCAGGTATCTACCGAATCAAGGCAACACACCACCACCACCACCTAGTATAATAATAACAATTGCCTGAGGAGGCAAAGCGTGTTGGGGGCTTTGTGCAAGGGAAGAGCGAGTAGCGATCTCCACTGCGGTCCTTTTCCTAAAACAAATCATCTGTTTTTTCCAGCATTGAAAGCGAAACCCAAGAAGCAGAAGAAGAACACAGTGTTGTTTGATGAGGAATTAACGAACACGAGCAACAAAGCTCTGAAACAGTACCGGGCAGGGTATGATGTTTTATCCCGAGAAATGTGGCTAATAATTGCTTTCAGGTCAATAAGACGTCCTTGCCTAAACCTACGTGAGGCACAAATGAAGCTTGTTTGTTTGAAGTGTGTAGGATCCATAATAGGGCAGTATTTCTTTATCTATCTATCTATCAATCAATCAATCATCTCTGTATACCCATGTTGGTGTGGATTCTTTGCATGCACAGTTAATATTACATGGTGAATATATTGGGAATTCCCCAGTGACGACAGTGTGTTTATGTAGCCATATTTCACCTACTTCCCCATATTTAGCTTCTGGTTAATCAAGTTGGCCTGTATTATGAGATGCATGTATCTATCTATCTATCTATCTATCTATCTATCTATCTATGTATGTGTTGTAAAAATGTGTTTTATTATTTGTTCCAGACCTTCATTTGAGGACAAGAAGAGATTGGGAATTCAGAGGAGGAAAGGCAGCAACTTCAGGTCCAAATCACGGTCTGTATTTTTGGGGGGGTGTTTTCAAGCAGAATATATACATTAAAAACACAACACAACACACCCAGCTTTTGTCATTAACCCCCCCTTTGAATCCTAGTGGTTTTTGGTACCTCAAAGCCTAGAGCAATTTTGCCATTTTTGGGGGGGTATGTCGGTTTAGCGATTATTATCTTTTCCTGTGAATAGTGTACCCATGTAAACTATATATTGTTTTTTTTTCAAGAAGACATAGAGCTTTTGTTTGATACCATAGTTGGATGATGATGATTAGCTGAAAATGTAGAATGAGACATTTAGTAAAATCAAGTAATTAGGTAAAGTGATTGATTGATGGAATATCCCTTCCAAGTTTATCAATTCAGGTGTCTTGATTTCAGAAATACCTAATAATTTATTGATATAGATTTTCCAGACTTTCCCAGCACCAGGGAGCATAGTATTGGGTGTACTATTTTGTATAATTTTTATGCCTATGTCTTAAATGGTTTGGGGGGGTGTGTGAACGGGGGCAGGAGGGTTATACTGACTAAGATGTTATGCTAGGGCAATGGGATGTAAGGTGTTTTTTCCTTGTACACAGTAATGGTAAGAGGTCCTCCTACCATTACTGTGTAAAATGCCAGTGATGTCACAGCTCAGTTTTTATTATTATTATTATTATAATGATTTATTTAACATATTATTTTTAAATGATTAAAACAACGGTTTTGTTTCCTTTTTCAGCTTTTCTGTTACAGGACAGGAGGAGTGAGTGAGTGAGTGAGTGAGTGAGATGGTTTCTCACTCCCCTCCCTGCACCGATCACACTGTGATCTCTATGCAGGTCCTTACAGATCTGCATAGAGAGGGATCACAGTGTGATTTCTGTGCCTCATCGGAGGGCAGGATACCCACACAGGGGATAACCTGCCCTCTGATGATGACGACCTTCTGGGTTACATCAGCAGTTGTGCAACCTGGAAGGGAATGCCTGATTGCAATGTAACAAACAAACAAACAGCTTACCGGTGAGTAGAAAGCTGGCTTCTGCTGTCAGTGGGGAGTCCAGGCTGTCAAATGACAGCCTGGGTCACCTGTGCAGCGGCAGGGATACATGATGTACTGGGATGTCCATAGGGGAATGAAGGGGTTAAGCAAGCAACTTCCACTATAGGTAGGATTTCAAATGGTAGCAATCAATCAGTTGAAGCAGCCTCACCAATCCAACATTTGTAAAAGCCAGAGGCAACAATAAATATCAGTAAGGAGACAAACAAAACAATTTGTTTCTATTTTCACAGGTATCTGAGGAAGCAAGCCGATCATGGAAAGAAAATCAAGAGTAAACCAGGAGAGCTTTGCCATCTGCAACCGACAGCAGAACAGAGACCAGAATAACATACATACCGTTCATCTTCCATGTGTCTGCTGATTGGTCAACCGATATATGCATGCTCTTTCAGAACAATCGCTTTTACGTATCAACCAATAAAGTCATGTTTTTGTTTGTTCACACGCGTAGTGGATATTTAATCGGATGGCTGTTTGTGTGGGTTGCATGTGGAATCAAACGGTGCGGCAGGAGAGCACATCGTGGGTGCAGTGTAACTATTCAGCTTTGCATGGTATGTGTCCCTGGAAAACACTAAACACAAGGGAACGGTATCGGAGGTCTTTAACAGACCTTCGGCTCCCTTGAGTGATTTAAAGCCGGGTTGAACCCTGTCCGTCTACTGTCCGTCTCTGGAGGGGTGCCAGGTGCCGCAAGTTGGGGTGCCGCGGCGGCGCCCCCCTGGAGTGTGGCGCCCTGTGCGGTTGCACAGGTTGCACACCCCCAAAGGCCGGCCCTGATCTCTGTATACCCATGTTGGCGTGAATTGTTTGCATGCACAGTTAATATTGCATGGTGAATATATTGGGAATTCCCAGTGACGACAGTGTGTTTATGTAGCCGTATTTCACCTACTTCCCCATATTTAGCTTCTGGTTAACCGAGTTGGCTTGTATTACGAGATGCATGTATCTATCTATCTATCTATCTATGTATGTGTTGTAAAAATGTGTTCTATTATTTGTTCCAGACCTTCGTTTGAGGACAAGAAGAAGAGATTGGGAATTCAGAGGAGGAAAGGCAGCAACTTCAGGTCCAAATCACGGTCTGTATTTTTGGGTGGGTGTTTTCAAGCAGAATATATACATTTAAAAACACAACACACCCAGCTTTTGTCATTAACCCCCCCCCTTGAATCCTAGTGGTTTTCGGTACCTCAAAGCCTAGAACAGAGCAATTTAGCCATTTTTGTGGGGGTATGTCGGTTTAGCGATTCTTATTATCTTTTCCTGTGAATAGTGTACCCATGTAAACTATATATTGTTTTTTTCAAGAAGACATAGAGCTTTTGTTTGATACCATAGTTGGATGATGATGATTAGCTGAAAATGTAGAATGAGACATTTATCTAGTGCCAACAACGGAGTCTTAAGCATGCGTAACAAACACGTTTGTTCCTTTATTTTTTTTGTTATGCCTAGTATCACACGCCCTTCAAGAGTTTGATTTAGCTTTAAGAGGAAAGAAGAAACGTACAAGGTTCCTGGCGGACGCGAAGAAAAAAGGAGAGATGACTGTAAAAGTCGTGTTTTGTCGTGACACGTGTCACTTTGGGTTGGCCAGATGTTGGTATGCTCAGCTCTGTGACTTCCGTGCCCCCCCCCTTTGCAGCCCGAGGAGCGCTCGCAGTTTGAGGTGCTGAAAGCGCAAATGTATGCAGAACGCGTGGCCAAGAGGGACCGCAAACCCAAGAGAGCTCGGGCGGTCCCTGCCGACGAAGATCCCTCAGGTATCTACTGAATCAAGACAACACACCACCACCACCTAGTATAATAATAACAATTGCCTGAGGAGGCAAAGCGTGTTGGGGGGCTTTGTGCAAGGGAAGAGCGAGTAGCGATCTCCACTGCGCGGTCCCTTTCCTAAAACAAATCATCTGTTTTCTTCCAGCATCATCGAAAGCGAAACCCAAGAAGCAGAAGAAGAACACGGTGTTTGTTTGATGAGGAATTAACGAACACGAGCAACAAAGCTCAGTACCGGGCAGGGTATGATGTTTTATCCCGAGAAATGTGGCTAATATAATTGCTTTCAGGTCAATAAGACGTCCTTGCCTAAACCTACGTGAGGCACAAATGAAGCTTGTTTGAAGTATGTAGGATCCATAATAGGGCAGTATTTCTATCTATCTATCTATCTATCAATCATCTCTGTCAGAGCCGGCCTTAGGTGTTCTGGCGCCCTGTGCGGACTACTCCTCTGGCGCCCCCCCCATCCCAAAAAAGGAATAAAAACTTGTAACAAAACTCCCCTTTCTCACTATCATCTATCCCCCTGTATCACTATTTACCACCTCTGCCCCTTCTCACTGTCCCCCCCTCTTCTCACTGATCGCCCCTCTGCCCCTTCCCCTTACTTACCTTGTTGAGTCCTGCAGTGGGAGCGGGAGGCGTATGATTGCCCTATCTACCCCTTCTCACTCCCTTCTGCCCTATCTACCCCCCCTCCTAACTATCTACCCTCTCCTTCTTTGAAGTTCACTTACCTTTCAGGAGTCCTGGGGGTCGTCATGACGTAGGGACGTACCTGCGTGCTTCCTCCTCCCTCCGTCCCTCTCTCCCCTCTCTCCTTCCTCTGCCGGAGTTCGCCGGTTGCAATTGCCGGCTGGAATTCGGATTTGCGGCTGAGCGGTCCGGCGGCTGAGCGGTCCGGTGGCTGAGTGGTCCGGCGACCGAGCGGTTCGGCGGCTGTGCTGAGCGGTCCGGCGGCTGAGTGGGTCGGCAGTCTGGCGGTTCAGGTGGTGCGGTACGGCACGGCACCGGACAAGGTGATATTACGGCAATACGCCGATATAGCAGCACGACGGCACGGCAGTCTCTCTGTCTCCATCTTTTTTTTTTTTTCTCCCTCTCCCTTCTCTGGTTGGGGATCTGGGAGTACTCCCTCTGGTGGTGAGCTAACCAGATTACAATTACACAGTCTGTAAAAGAAGTTAAGTTGGAAAATTGATGGTGTTTATTGGGGCTTATTGCCTAAATGCCTGTTCAGCATTCCGATGCACTGCGGTCTGGACACTGCAAAAGGAGTTAAGCTGGAAAGCCGATGAAGTGTTTGTTGGGGCTTATTGCCTAAATGACTGGTTAACATTCAGATGCACTGCGGCCTGGACACTGCAAAAGGAGTCAAGCAGGAAAACCGATGAACTGTTTGTTGGGGCTTATTGCTTAAATGCGTGGTCAGCATTCAGATTGCACTGCGAATCTGGACTTTATAAAAGGAGTTAATGGCTGTAAAGCGTGATGAAGTGTTTGATGGGTCTTATTCCTTAAATGCATGGTCAGCATTCAGATGCACTGCGGTCTAGTCACTGCAAAAGTAGTTAAGCTGGAAAGCCGATGAAGTGTTTGTTGGGGCTTATTGCCTAAATGTGTGGTCAGCATTTAAATGCACTGCGGTCTGGACATTGTAAAAGGAGTCAAGCTGGAAAGTTGATGAAGTGTTTGTTGGGCCTTATTCCCTAAATGCCTGTTTAGCATTAAGAAGCACTGTGGTCCGGATACTGATTGGTCTTAGATTATTATTTCAACTCAATTTAATCCAATTTAAGACTGGAGGTCTATATATTTGATAATAAAGCAAAAGAACAAGGAGAAGAGGGGAGGAAGTAAGGAAAAGGAAGGAAATAGAAAATGGCCCCTAAAAATCCAAACCGGAAGTCCGCAGGCATTAGCTCTCCAAAAGGGGGTATCGGGGTAGGCAAAATTGACAAATTCCTTAAAGCCTCCCCGGTTATGACGAAAACCCGCTCAGCAAAAAATGTGTCCTCAGTGGAAGGCAGAGAAGATATAAACGAATTAAGATCTGTATCTCCCCCAGAAACGGATAATTTTGGGGGGGGAGAATACTCGGCCAAATGAACCGGGACTCCTCAGTACCATTCTTAAAGAAGTGCAAAATTCCAATCAAGCTCTAGTGGAATTAAATTCAAAAGTTGAAAGCTTATCGATTGAAGTCTCCTTTATTCGAGATGACTTAAATAAGATACGAGAAAGGATTGATAAGTTGGAAACATTGGTCCCTTCTTTAGATAAAGAAACGACGCAGATAAAGAATATCACAACTTCTCTGAGTACGGACATGGGGAAATTGAAAGAGAAAATGAGAGACATGGAAGACAGATCCAGAAGGAATAACATTCGTATTCTGGGTTTACCAGAGGGGGTGGAGGGATCAGATTCTAAAATGTTTTGTCAGAGATGGATTGAAGAGACTGTTGGGCTACAAATACTTTCCCCGTTATTTTGCGTGGAAAGGGCTCCTAGAATTCCAGCAAAAGCCCCTATACCGGGGGCTCCAGCCAGGACTATGATAATTAGATTGTTAAATTCATCAGATCGTGATGTAATTCTTAGACGTGCCAGGGAAATGGGTACAATAACATATAATTCAGTAAAGATTGCCATGTATCCAGATTTTTCCAGGGAAACACAATTACATCGAGTGGCCTTTGGGGAAATTAAAAAACGGCTTAGATTGGCGAATATTCCCTACTCTTTGTTGTTTCCCACAAAGCTCAGAGTACAATATAAGTCAGGAACCTTATTTTTTTTAAGTCCTCAGGAGGCGATTAGGTGGTTGGAAGGAGAGGGGTTGTAATTCTAAAATGTCTAATTTATTTTGTTGTAGGGATGGAGGGGGGGGAGTAATTATGACGGTGTGTAGAGATACG
>VKOC01048100.1:0-11090 GCA_009364415.1 Spea multiplicata | reverse complement strand
GGTCCCTGGTTCGATCCCGGGTTTCGGCACACATGCTCGCTTCCTTTTGAAGAAAAATGGGCTGTACTTTGTAAGCCGGATGTTTAAATATTCTCATGGTGCAGCTGTTTACTCGCTATTAAACAGGTTTCCCCGTTCCGTGTAGATTTGTTAGCGGCTATTTCTTGCATGCCGAAATAGCTCAGTTGGGAGAGCGTTAGACTGAAGATCTAAAGGTTCCTGGTTCGATCCCGGGTTTCGGCACAAATCCTCGCTTGCTTTTGAAGAAGAATGGGTTGTATTTTGTAAGTCGGATGTTTAAATATTCCCATGGTTCAGCATTTTACTGGCTATTAAACAGGTTTCCCTGTTCCGTGTAGATTTGTTAGCAGCTATTTCTTGCATGCCGAAATAGCTCAGTTGGGAGAGCGTTAGACTGAAGATCTAAAGGTACCTGGTTCGATCCCGGGTTTCGGCACAAATCCTCGCTTGTTTTTGCAGAAGAATGGGCTGTATTTTGTAAGCGGGATGTATAAATTTTCTCATGGTGCAGATGTTTACTGGCTATTAAAAAGGCTTCCCCATCCCATGTAGACTTGCTAGCTGCATTTTCTTGCATGCCGAAATAGCTCAGTTGGGAGAGCGTTGGGAGATCTAAAGGTCCCTGGTTCGATCCCGGTTTTTGGCACCCATGCTCGCTTCCTTTTGAAGAAAAATGGGCTGTACTTTGTAAGCCGGATGTTTAAATATTCTCATGGTGCAGATGTTTACTCGCTATTAAACAGGCTTCCCCATCCCATGTAGACTTGCTAGCTGCATTTTCTTGCATGCCGAAATAGCTCAGTTGGGAGAGCGTTAGACTGAAGATCTAAAGGTCCCTGGTTCGATCCCGGGTTTCGGCACACATGCTCGCTTCCTTTTGAAGAAAAATGGGCTGTACTTTGTAAGCCGGATGTTTAAATATTCTCATGGTGTAGCTGTTTACTCGCTATTAAGCAGGTTTCCCCGTTCCGTGTAGATTTGTTAGCAGCTTTTTCTTGCATGCCGAAATAGCTCAGTTGGGAGAGCGTTAGACTGAAGATCTAAAGGTCCCTGGTTCGATCCCGGGTTTCGGCACAAATCCTTGCTTGTTTTTGAAGAAGAATGGGCTGTATTTTGTAAGCGGGATGTATAAATTTTCTAATGGTGCAGATGTTTACTGGCTATTAAACAGGCTTCCCCATCCCATGTAGACTTGCTAGCTGCATTTTCTTGCATGCCGAAATAGCTCAGTTGGGAGAGCGTTAGACTGAAGATCTAAAGGTCCCTGGTTCGATCCCGGGTTTCGGCACAAGTCCTCGCTTGCTTTTGAAGAAGAATGGGTTGTATTTTGTAAGCCGGATGTTTAAATATTCCCATGGTGCAGCTGTTTACTCGCTATTAAACAGGTTTCCCCGTTCCGTGTAGATTTGTTAGCAGCTTTTTCTTGCATGCCGAAATAGCTCAGTTGGGAGAGCGTTAGACTGAAAATCTAAAGGTCCCTGGTTCGATCCCGGGTTTCGGCACAAATCCTCGCTTGCTTTTGAATAAGTATGGGTTGTATTTTGTAAGCCGGATGTTTAAATACTTCCCATGGTTTCGCATTTTACTGGCTATTAAAACAGGTTTCCCTGTTCCGTGTAGATTGTTAGCAGGCTATTTCTTGCATGCCGAAATAGCTCAGTTGGGAAGCTTAGACTGAAGATCTAAAGGTCCCTGGTTCGATCCCGGGTTTCGGCACACATGCTCGCTTCCTTTGAAGAAAAATGGGCTGTACTTTGTAAGCCGGATGTTTAAATATTCTCATGGTGCAGCTGTTTACTCGCTATTAAACAGGTTTCCCCGTTCCGTGTAGATTTGTTAGCAGCTTTTTCTCGAATGCCGAAATAGCTCAGTTGGGAGAGCGTTAGACTGAAGATCTAAAGGTCCCTGGTTCGATTCCGGGTTTCGGCACAAATCCTCGCTTGCTTTTGAAGAAGAATGGGTTGTATTTTGTAAGCCGGATGTTTAAATATTCCCATGGTTCAGCATTTTACTGGCTATTAAACAGGTTTCCCTGTTCCGTGTAGATTTGTTAGCAGCTATTTCTTGCATGCCGAAATAGCTCAGTTGGGAGAGCGTTAGACTGAAGATCTAAAGGTCCCTGGTTCAATCCCGGGTTTCGGCACAAGTCCTCGCTTCCTTTTGAAGAAGAATGGGTTGTATTTTGTAAGCCGGATGTTTAAATATTCCCATGGTTCAGCATTTTACTGGCTATTAAAAAGGCTTCCCCATCCCATGTAGACTTGCTAGCTGCATTTTCTTGCATGCTGAAATAGCTCAGTTGGGAGAGCGTTAGACTGAAGATCTATAGGTCCCTGGTTCGATCCCGGGTTTCGGCACACATGCTCGCTTCCTTTTGAAGAAAAATGGGCTGTACTTTGTAAGCTGGATGTTTAAATATTCTCATGGTGTAGCTGTTTACTCGCTATTAAGCAGGTTTCCCCGTTCCGTGTAGATTTGTTAGCAGCTTTTTCTTGCATGCCGAAATAGCTCAGTTGGGAGAGCGTTAGACTGAAGATCTAAAGGTCCCTGGTTCGATCCCGGGTTTCGGCAAAAATCCTCGCTTGCTTTTGAAGAAGAATGGGTTGTATTTTGTAAGCCGGATGTTTAAATATTCCCATGGTTCAGCATTTTACTGGCTATTAAACAGGTTTCCCTGTTCCGTGTAGATTTGTTAGCAGCTGTTTCTTGCATGCCGAAATAGCTCAGTTGGGAGAGCGTTAGACTGAAGATCTAAAGGTCCTTGGTTCGATCCCGGGTTTCGGCACAAATCCTCGCTTGTTTTTGCAGAAGAATGGGCTGTATTTTGTAAGCGGGATGTATAAATTTTCTCATGGTGCAGATGTTTACTGGCTATTAAACAGGCTTCCCCATCCCATGTAGACTTGCTAGCTGCATTTTCTTGCATGCCGAAATAGCTCAGTTGGGAGAGCGTTGGGAGATCTAAAGGTCCCTGGTTCGATCCTGGGTTTTGGCACACATGCTCGCTTCCTTTTGAAGAAAAATGGGCTGTACTTTGTAAGCCGGATGTTTAAATATTCTCATGGTGCAGCTGTTTACTCGCTATTAAACAGGTTTCCCCGTTCCGTGTAGATTTGTTAGCAGCATTTTCTTGCATGCCGAAATAGCTCAGTTGGGAGAGCGTTAGACTGAAGATCTAAAGGTCCCTGGTTCGATCCCGGGTTTCGGCACAAGTCCTCGCTTGCTTTTGAAGAAGAATGGGTTGTATTTTGTAAGCCGGATGTTTAAATATTCCCATGGTTCAGCATTTTACTGGCTATTAAAAAGGCTTCCCCATCCCATGTAGACTTGCTAGCTGCATTTTCTTGCATGCCGAAATAGCTCAGTTGGGAGAGCGTTAGACTGAAGATCTAAAGGTCCCTGGTTCGATCCCGGGTTTCGGCACACATGCTCGCTTCCTTTTGAAGAAAAATGGGCTGTACTTTGTAAGCCGGATGTTTAAATATTCTCATGGTGTAGCTGTTTACTCGCTATTAAACAGGTTTCCCCGTTCCGTGTAGATTTGTTAGCAGCTTTTTCTTGCGTGCCGAAATAGCTCAGTTGGGAGAGCGTTAGACTGAAGATCTAAAGGTCCCTGGTTCGATCCCGAGTTTCGGCAAAAATCCTCGCTTGCTTTTGAAGAAGAATGGGTTGTATTTTGTAAGCCGGATGTTTAAATATTCCCATGGTTCAGCATTTTACTGGCTATTAAACAGGTTTCCCTGTTCCATGTAGACTTGCTAGCTGCATTTTCTTGCATGCCGAAATAGCTCAGTTGGGAGAGCGTTAGACTGAAGATCTAAAGGTCCCTGGTTCGATCCCGGGTTTCGGCACAAGTCCTCGCTTGCTTTTGAAGAAGAATGGGCTGTATTTTGTAAGCGGGATGTATAAATTTTCTCATGGTGGGGGGCGTGGTTAGCCTGCCGACGAGAATGGCTGCTTAACTTGTGTGCTCCGTTCCACCCGCTCCTAAACTAGCTCACAAACACCTTCTACGCCTGACATGGGCAGGAATAAAAAAGTGCCAACGGACCCGGGTACTCCGGGGACCGCCAGCAGGGCTCCCGCGGCTTCGCTGAGGGAATATTTCCAGACTCCGGCCCTGCTACACTCTCAGCCGGAGGACTCCAATATGGCGCCATCTCCCGCGTGCTCCCTGGCCTCGGATGAGTCCTCTTCACAGCCACCATTGAGTGGCTCCCCGGAGCCTTCTCCCCGCGACTGGCGACGCATCTTCTCCACTTTGCCTACCAAAGATGACTTCAGCCTTCTCGTGTCTGAGGTGAAACAGACTGTTCGTGCGGAGGTTACGGCCCTGCGCGCCGATATAACGCGCCTGGATGCCCGACTCTCGACCGCTGAGACCCGGACGCGCGACGTAGACCGCCAGCTTACGTCTTTTCAGCGTTCCTGTACCTCCCGACTTACTCACCTGTTTTATCATCTGGAGGACCTTGAGAACCGGAGCCGTCGTTCTAACATCCGCGTGCGGGGTGTGCCCGAGGGAGAACGCCCCGAGGACCTCCGTTGTCTTCTGGACAGGCTGTTCTCCATGATCCTGGGCCGGCCTGACGACCCCAACAGGCCACCTATTAAGTTTGATCGGGCTCACAGGGCCCTGCGATACGGTGGCGGCCCTGGGGATCCTCCGCGGGATATTATCTGCTGTCTGCACAGCTTCGTCCAAAAGGAGGAGATTATGCAGAAAGCCAGGACCCAGCGATTCTGGTCATTTGACGGGCACCAGATTTCCCTCTTCCAGGACCTGTCCCGCTTCACGCTCCAGGCTCGCAGGGCTCTGCGGCCTGTCACGGCGGTCCTGCAGGAGCGTGGGATCCCCTATAGATGGGGATATCCCTTTGCGCTGACGGTGCGCAGGGGCTCTGCTGCGGAGACGGTGCGGACTCCTGCGGATGTGCCTCCCTTCCTACAGGCTCTGGGGCTGCCGGAGATCGCCGTTGAGGACTGGCTCAGCTGGGACCCAGGACCTGGACCACGCCGATCTGCCTCCGGGGTGAATGGACGCCGACAGGCTGGACCCCCCCGTCGGGCTGCGGTGGATGACGTTCCGGTTCAGCCTTAGGTGGAGTGCTCCGACTTCGCCGATGCCTCTACGTGGCCCGACGCCGAGTGCTGCTATGCTGCACCCGCTTCGCTTACGGACGTCCTCGCTTTCTCTCTGGGGCTTTCTCCGGGACTGCCTGGGACTTACTCTCCGTGCCGTGTTGTCCGCATGGCCCACGTGAGCCGTTGTTTTTGTTTTTTTTTTTATTTATATTTATTTTTGTTTGTTTATTTTTCTCTATCTTTGTTATTTTATTGATTTATGTTGCACGCTGTCCGAGGCTGCTGTGTTCTGCGGCGGGGTGCTGTACGGCTCCCCACTGGCAGGGGCTTCCCTTGCGGTGTATGTAGCATACCCACCAATACCTTCCACAAGGGTCACCAGTGTGCTCACCCAGCCTTCAAGGGCAAACTCAGGTTTTTCGGGACCCTAAGCCAACATGTTTAATGGTCTAAAACGCAGTTAATCATAAGGTTACTTATGACTACATTTCTTAACGATATGTTCTGCATTCTTTATGTAGAGTATGCCACACTTCTGCAACTCCTTTCCATTCCCTGTGTAATGCGTGCCTTAGCCAATGAGGGCCATATACAGCTGGTTAGTCTGCCTATAACTGCATGTGCCCATTCTGGAATCGCTCTCTATCTACTGTGACTATTCAGGGCAATACCCAGGGCAAACAGATTGATGCTTCAAGGTCAACTGGTCTGGCAGGGTTGTGTTCGTAGGGGGTTTGCAACCAATGACAACTCTATTAGAGGGTGTCAGTGGCTTCTGCATTTTGTTATGCTTCTGGCACGCAGGCTTGGTAATAGCTGCTGAGCCCCATGTGTACTTACTGTTTTGGGGCAGTTGTAGGCTGAGTTTATTAGTTGAAATGCCCTTTATTCTCCTACAAAACAACCAGCCATGTCTGCAAGCTATTCAGCTCATCTCCTGCTAGGGCAAGTCTGTCTGCTGCTTGTAAGTCACTGAATTTACATTTGAATTACCCTACCATGCAGGCTTTGCTTATGCACATCACATTTAGATCTTTCTGCCATGAATCTCGAATCTGTGACCTAGTGTGGAATTTACTCAGTCTGCCGATTACTGATAGGGTATTAAGATTTAGGGAAACACTAAAGCTGACGCTTAAAAGGAATAATAACTGTGAGGCATTCATCGATTACTAATTGTATCCGTATACCCTTGGCAATGCTTTCTCCCGTATCGCTGTTATTTACTTCATATGTTGTGTTGTGTTGTGTTTTTTATTTATTTATTTATTTATTTTATTTTTTTTTCCTTTCTTTTAATTTATATCTATATATGCATGTGTGCATATTTGTGGCCCTACTGAGGTTGGCCCTTGGGTCTTCACTGTCCCTCGACGCCGGGTGCGGGGTCTTGGCTGTCCATGCCTGGTTGCCTGATTCTCCTGTCGGGGCACTTATTGGTTGTCTGTTATTTCTCATTTGGCTCTACTGCCTTACATCGCATTACATTGACCGATTGTTATTTGTTTTTGGTGTTTTTTCTATATTATTTACGTCACGGAGCGGGTGGCGGACCGTTCCGTACTGCTCTTATCTAGATACAGCTCGCAACGTAGTTATTGTTGCGACACATTCTTCTTCGGTTGCTACTCTCACTTCCCCACGGGGCTCTGGTGTCACTCCCCCTCTCTCTGGGGTTCCTGTCATCCCCCTCTGGGTCACAGGTTCTGCCCGGTAACTGACACTTTCACCCCACATTACTTTTGCCCTTTCCCTCCTTTCCTGCGGTTTCCTTCCCTCCTTCTTACCGACCTCCCTCCACACCCCCCTGCGCCCTATCCTCCTTTTCTCGCCCTCCCTGTCTGGGACGTTGAGTTCATTGCCTTCCGACATGGCTTACCGTCCGGCCCCCCTGACGGTCTACTCTGTTAACGCTAAGGGGCTGAATATCCCTGAGAAACGTTCTAGGGCACTTCGGGAATTTCGATGCCATAACGCGTCTATTGTCTTGTTGCAGGAAACACACTTTAAGGAGGGCCGGGCACCTATTTTCAGGGACTCGCACTTTCCCACGGGATACTTTAGCAACAATGTAGAGGCCAAGTCTAAGGGCACGGCTGTCTTGATTGCCCGTTCGGTCCCCTTCGTCCTCAAAGCTACTTTACTAGACGCGTCGGGTAGATACACCTTTGTTAAGGGCCGGCTGGCGGAGGTCATGTTTACCTTTGCCAGTGTTTATCTCCCGAATAGGGGCCAGCATGCTGCCCTGCGCTCCATTCTCACCTCCCTTGCTGACTTTCAAGAGGGTGTATTGATACTGGGTGGCGATTTAAATGTCCCCCTCTGCCCCGAGGTGGATACCTCGTCGGGATCCAGCTGTTCTCCCCTGAGCCAGTTGCGTTCTATACGCGGCTCCTTGGCGAACCTCCGCCTTGTCGATTGTTGGCGTTCCTTACACCCAGCTGACCGCGACTACACGTTCTACTCCTCACCACACAACTGTTACTCCCGCCTAGACTATATTTTTCTTGCTCAGCCCCATCTTGACCTTTTACGGACTAGCTCCATTCTCCCGATGACATGGTCGGACCACTCACCGGTTTTCATGACTTTGGACTCGCCTTTGTACAGGCCTAGGGAGTGGACGTGGCGACTCAACGACTCTTTCCTGCTTGACGATGCTCTAGTGTCCCAGACGAAGCTGGAGTTGGAGAGATACTTTGCTGAGAATGATAGGCAGGAGACGGCCCCCCCGGTCCTCTGGGAGGCTCATAAGAGCGTGATACGGGGATTCTTTATTCAGCAGGGTTCGCGGCGGAAGAAGGCTCGCTCTCGGGAGATTGATAGGCTTACTGGGCGCATTATGCACCTGGAGACTATTCATAAACAATCCCTGACGGACGACGACTATCATGAACTTGTGGCCTTGCGGGGTCAACTTAGTGACTTGTTGAATTCGCGGTATCGACGGGCCTCCCTGTACAGCCAGAAATTCTTTCAGGAACACGGCAACAAGTGCGGCAAACTGTTGGCCAAAATGATTAACCCCCTGAAACGGGCTACTCACATCCATAAAATTCGCACGGCCGCGGGGGCCGTGTCGCCCTTCCCTTCTAAGATAGTGGAGGCGTTCCACGCCTACTACTCTTCCCTCTATGGGTTATGTCCAGGGGGGTCCCGGGTGGCCCCACACTCTGCGAACGAGCGTCTCCACCAATACCTGACGCGACATGTTAAACGTAGACTTAGCCGGGAACAGGCGGCTGCGCTTGAGGAGCCTCTTTCTGTCGAGGAGCTGTCCCTGGCTTTACGGGCTACGCCAAAGGGGAAGTGTCCGGGTCCGGACGGCTTGCCTCTGGGTTATTATAAAACCTTCTCGGATCTGTTGCTCCCTCGTCTGCTCTCGGCTGTGAACTCTCTTCGAGAGAGTCATCGCCTCGCCCCTCAGACCCTGGCGGCGACAATCACCGTCATACCCAAGGAGGGCAAGGATCCCTGCTTACCTCAGAGTTATCGGCCCATATCTTTGCTGAACGCTGACCTGAAACTTTTTGCCAAGGCGCTGGCGCTACGGTTGGCACGGTTTCTTCCGCAATTGGTCCACCCGGACCAGGCGGGGTTTGTCCCTAGGAGGGAGGCTTGGGACAACACTGTCCGGCTTTTGAACATCATACACAGGGCGACTGCGGGCTCCCGTCAGGTTCTGTTCCTTTCCACCGACGCCGAGAAAGCTTTCGACAGGGTGGATTGGACGTTCCTACACACTACGTTACAATATCAGGGTTTGGGCCCCCTCATGTTGATGTGGATTAGGGCTCTGTACGCTGAGCCCACGGCCCGTGTCCGTGTTAACGGTGCTCTCTCCCCACCGGTACTTATTGGGAATGGCACGAGACAGGGCTGCCCCCTCTCCCCTCTGTTGTTTGCGCTGTCTCTCGAGCCCTTCCTGGAAGCTATACGCTCTAATCCTGATATCGTGGGGTTCGGGGTTGATGGAGTGCAGCACAAGGTTGCTGCCTATGCAGATGACCTCCTCTTTGTGGTTGAGAATCCCGTGGTCACGCTGCCCAACATACTGGCTGAATTTCGCTCCTATGGCGAACTCTCCAACCTCAAGATTAATTACTCCAAATCTGAGATTTTAAACGTGTCTGTCCCCCCGCAGCTTGTCCAGACGCTAACTACTAGTTTCCCCTTTCGCTGGTGCACCCGGAGGATGAAATATCTGGGTATCTGGTTAACGCCTACTGTGGACGGGCTTTTTCGGGAGAACTTTCTCCCTCTCTTGTCGACGCTCTCGGCGGACCTTAAACGGTGGTCGCCCTTGTATATTTCTTGGGTGGGCCGAGTTAACGCTGTTAAGATGAACCTACTTCCACGGGTGTTGTACCTATTCCAGACGCTCCCGCTCCGGGTACCTCATGACTTCTTTGATGCTCTCCGCTCTGCTGTGATTCGCTTTATTTGGGGTAATGGGAGCCCCAGGCAGAGGTTTTCGCAGCTTACTCGACCCAAATCCGCGGGTGGTCTTGCGTTGCCTGACTTTTACAAATACTATCAAGCCGCACACCTCTTGCGGGTCATTGAATGGAACATAGTGGGTCCGACCGCAAAGCCTTGGGTTGCTTTGGAGCTAGGAGAGTTGCGTAGTAGTGTGCTGCACGCAGTGTGGGGTCCTAGAGCCGGTTTGGGGGTGGGCCGACACCCGTTCCTCTCGCCAACTTTGGCGGTGTGGAAGGCCACGGCGCTGGGAGCTCGGTTGACCACGTCGCCTTCGCCCCTGCTACCTCTGTGGGGCAATCCTGATTTCGCCCCGGGTCGTGATTGGGCGAGGTTGGAGTTCTTGGGACTTCCCCCGCCGCTTCGGATTCGGGCTCTGCTGGGTGCTGGTGGGGTTGTGCCGTTGGAGGCGCTGCGGCCGGGAGTTCCACTTACCTGGACGGAGCGCTTCACATATCACCAGGTTGTGCATTACATCTCCTCACTTCCTACTTACCGTGGCCTACATAGGGACCTGACGATTTTTGAGGGATGGTGCGTTGGGGAACGTCCTCCTGCGAGGGCTGTCTCATCGCTTTATTCCTTCTTGCTCAATACTCCCCTTTCCACGAGACCTTCTTTCTGTGAGACATGGGAGACCGTATGCGACACACGACTCTCTGACGCGGACTGGGAGAAAATTTTTATTTTTACGCACAAGAGTTCTAAGGCTACTAAAACGCAAGAGACGAATTACAAACTCTTGTCGCATTGGTATCGTACGCCCCAGAGGCTACATTCTATGTTCCCACATACTTCTGACAGCTGCTGGCGGTGTGGCGTGGGCGTGGGCACCATGCTGCATATCTGGTGGGACTGCCCCGGGATACAGGGGTTCTGGAGGGAGATCCACCGGATACTCTCGGAGCTCTCTGATTCCCCTCCGCCTTTTCAGCCTCTCCATATGTTGCTGCATCACACCTCGCTCCCTGTCTCCGGTTATAAAAAGTCTGTGGTCCGCCATCTACTTGATGCGGCCAAGAGTCTCATCCCCTTACACTGGAAGAGCACCTGCCCTCCGACCATCCGGGAGTGGGAGGCCAGGGTTGAGGGGATCAGGGAGCTGGAAGATCTCTCTGCCACATCTGCGCGGCAACGTGAGGTGTATACATCGACTTGGTTTTACTGGTTGTCCTATCTGTCTCGACACGTTCCGTAGGCTCTGTGGCCTGGTATTCCCGGCCTGGCACCTGTTTTGATGTCCGTTGCTCGCCACCACTGGGGCTTTATGTGCTTGGAGCCGAGCCCTGCTTGGCCCTACTCTGCACCTTTTACTGTAATCATTTTGTTGTTACTGTTACCTTAACGCTCTTTTATGGCTCAATTGCCTGTATGATGTCATGCGTATTCTCGATTGTCCCTCCCCCACCCCCGTCCCCCCCTTCTTTCTTTCTGTATCCCTTCCCTTTTTCCCTTCCCATGGAAAATGTTGAAAATCTTAATAAACATTGGATTTTGAAAAAAAA
>VKOC01048097.1:0-20661 GCA_009364415.1 Spea multiplicata | reverse complement strand
CGTTTTGGCGTTTTTTCTGGAGTTTTTTCTGGCGTTTTAGCCTTTCTGTGGAAATTGCTTTTTTTTACCTTAGGCAGTTTTTCCAGCCTTTACAAGTTAGAAGTTTCACCCAGCTAAAAGGGATTAGGATAAATGGCAAGTATTTGCCCTCTCCTGATGTCATTTACTTGGTAGAGTTCTACTTAAACGCCCCGGCGGACCCTTTTTTCTCTTTTCTGTGGTTTGTAAGGCATGCTTTATTCCGAATGTCTGCTCCTCTAAGAAGATTTGCCCCAAATGATGGTGCAAATTTTTGCTGTTGCTTTTGGCGCGCAGGATCCAGTTGATGCGCCGGGTATGGCTAGGTTTTTTTCTGCTAAAAACGCCCATAAAAACGCCAATAGCGCCACCTGGCGTTTTTTTAGTGAAAAAACGCTGCAGCCAGATGTTAGCTGTTCTTCAATAGGAAATCGCAAAATGCCATTTCCACTTGGCGTTTTTCTGTTTGGCGTTTTTTCAGTCCTGTTTGGCGTTTTTCTGCTTTTTTGGGCTCTGTGGCAGTTTTTCAAAATCGCAGCATGTTGACACTCTGGCGTTTTTTGCAAGGAAATCTTGGCGTTTTTCTCCAATAGAAGTCTATGGGAGAGAAAAAACGCCATGAAAAAGCCTTGTGGGTTTTTTCCCTTGGCGTTTTCATGGCGTTTTTTTCAACGGTTACAATGCAGAGGATGGACCCAGTATCTGTGTGTCCTGCAAGAAATAGGCTGGAAACAAACAGTTTCACACAAAACAAAGTTGAATTTTACACCATTTGGAACAAACATGCCATTACCAACGCATCAACTGGATCCTGCGCGCCAAAAGCAACAGCAAACAATTTGCACCATCATTTGGGGCCAATCTTCCTAGAGGAGCAGACATTCGGAATAAAGCATGCCTTACAAACCACAGAAAACCACGGGGCGTTTAAGTAGAACTCTACCAAGTAAATGACATCAGGAGAGGGCAGATACTTGCCATTTATCCTAATCCCTTTTAGCTGGGTGAAACATCTAACTTGTAAAGGCTGGAAAAACTGCCTAAGGTCAAAAAAAGCAATTTCCACAGAAAGGCTAAAACGCCAGAAAAAACTCCATATAAAACGCCAAAACGCAGGAAAATGCAGTGGCAGTTTTCTTGGCTTTTTTCCTGGCGTTTTTCATCAAGAAAAAAACGCAGGACAAAAACCCAAGTGGAAACCTAGCCTAAGGCTGCTTTCCAACAATATGGCCAATCATCTGGACTTAATTTAATTCCTAGATCTTCTTTCTCACGCTATTGTTCCCTGCCTTGTATAAATTCCTTGATGAGAACAGCTTCATGTGGGCTGTGTATAAGGTTATTTAATTTTAATGTAATATTGTAATTAATGAAAATCTTACATTCCGCAAATTAAGAACTCAGCATTAAAAAGTAAAAATCTAAAGTAAAACTTTTATGAAGTCTGTAAGAAAGAATATAATGTAGTGGCTAATTGTAAAATATACAGGTCGATAATAAAAACAAAATAAAAAAAAAGATACAGTCAGGTCCATACATATTTGGTCAGTGACATAATCGGTCAGTGTGGTCAGTTTCATTATTTTGATTCTCTGTGCCCCCAAAATTGATCTTAAAGGAAGCCATCAATATGTGATTGATGTACAGACTTTCTGCTTTAACCCCTTGGCTGCTAAGCCATTTCCCACCCTGGTGCTAAGCTGGTTTTCGGCATTTTGGTGCATCTCACGTTTAAACGTGTTAAGTAAATTTCTTGAGAATAAACTATACAAACCATATATTGTTTTTTTTCAGCACACCCAGCAGATTCCAAATATACCATTTTTAATGTGTATGTCTCATTAGGTTTGCAAAATAAAGCCAAAAAATGGAAAAAAAAGTGTATTTTTTCCTTCCAACTCAATAAAAACTAGTTCTGTAATTTTATTTTTCTAACACTCTAATATTAAACAAAATTGAGAACAGTATATAGACTGTGTTTTTTCAATATTTTATGCTAAAAGTTAAATTTATAGACCTAGTCACAAAACCAGGACACATCTTTAAATTTAATGCATGGCTGCCATCAATTAAACAGCTCTGGCTGCCTGGGATGTTAAAATATGCCAATATGAAACTACACCCCCAGCTGCAGCAAATGAGGTCTTATTTGTATTTGTTTCACAAATCTGACGTGCACAACAAATAAGTGAATATCACACTTCTAAAAATAAAAAATTAAAAGCGACAAGTTCATTTGTGTCTTGCGCACTCAAGTCTTGTGCTACTAATACATGTAGCCCCTCAGTTGATGCGCCAAGGGGTGTAGTTTTTGAAAACGTATACTTTATGTACCATAATTTAACTTTCCAGCTGTCTAATTGCAGGCATGGCCCCTAAATGTTTTAAGACATTTTCAAATCTGCCATATCTGAAGTTAAAGTGGTCTAGACATCAGGGAAGTTAAATTAGGGTACATAAAACTACACCCGTTGGAGCTTCAAATGAGTGCACAAATAATGATGGAATATGTCACTTTGGCTAGACAATATGTTTTTTCTAACCATAGCGACATGTTCATTTGTGTCTTGCGCACTCCAGGTTTGTCCTAGAAACACATGCAGCCCCTGATTTGCTGCACCAAGGGGTGTAGTTTTTGCAAATGTGCACTTTTTGTGCCATAATTTAACTTCCTACATGAGCAGTAATGCCACGTCAAGGCTACAACCCTATTTACTGACCATTCATACACCTATCATATCTCCATTCACTCGCAGAAGCACACACCATACTTTCCATACATTCACTCACAGAAGCACACACCATTCTTTCCCCTTACAATCCCAAAGAAATGATCGTAAAGGGAGAAAAAAAAATCACTTTTACAGCAAAAATAAGTTTTGCAGTAAAAATGCAAGGGGCTCCAGGGATGACATGGTTAACTTACGTACTACAGGCTAAACGGCTGATTTTAATAATATTTGCAGTTCATCAGGATTTCAAAAATTGCCTTCCTCTACCATTGGCTAAATTTAACCCCATGATCAAAGGGATCATGGGGTTAAAATTTAGTATCGGCCATTTTTAAAAAGGGAATGTGACTTTTCATAGCTATATGATCACTGTGGTAACATTGGCTACCACAGTGATCATTTAGCTAGAATACTTAAACTTTTTTTTTTTAAAGTTAAACTAGTTAATGTTTAGATAATTTAATTTGGGGGTCTCTGGGCAATTTTGATCTTTATTTATCTGCCTTTAGAGTCCCCCAAATCATTTTTTTTAACTTTTATTTACATTTTCATTTTTTTAACTTAATATCTTTTATTATTTGTTCACATGCATTATACCGTTAGAAAGGTGAGGCGATTACCTTTCCTACGGTATATGTTGGGGGTCTGTAGCTGCTTAGATGCCTGAGATACAGGCATCTAAGCAGCATGACCCCATACCGTGAAAACTGACAATTGTCAGTTTTCAATAAAGTTGCGCGGTGACGTCATCGCGTCATTACGCGCGACGTCACCGGCCAGATCGGGTGCTCCCAGTGATGCCCTTCAATATGAGGGGCAGATCGCCGGGATAGGTGGTGATGGAGGTGATGGCACCATGCCGTCGTTAGCAGTCAAGGGGTTAAGGATGTAAGCTTGTGAGCAGGGCTCTCTCCACTTAATGTATCGGTTTGTCTCAGTTTGTCAATTCTAGTCTTGTCATACCGCTTGAATATGTGTTTTGTAAGAAATGCTGCGTGAAATGTTGGCGCTATATAAATAAGAGATAATACTTGCCAAATCCTGCTGTAGTGAATTAAACCCCATGACCTCTTAAGACCTCTGGCTACATGGAGCAAAAATTATTTAGCTGGCGTTTTTCTTTTTCTAACCACATTGTGTTTGGCATTTAAGGTCTACTATCATTAAGATAACATTGTCTAGATTAGTATCGTAGTTTTCTTTTTTGGACCTGCCCCCTGCGTTACAAGCATAGATCACAGGTAGCAAAGACCAGTCCTGGCACCCAGATTGCATAAATAGGACTTGTCCTAGCACCTTACGTGGACACATAAGACAGCCCTGTGAATGTTTAATGGGTGTGTTTAGCCATGAAATATTATCAGTGGCTGTGTTATTAGCATAAGCACATTGGGTTTTCTATATTTGTGACTTTGGTGCAGCTTAGATCAAATTTTTGAGCAATTAATACAGAAAACCAGGTTTGTTATCTTTTTCTTGCCAATGTATGTGTGTTTATAACATATACACAAACACCATATATACACATCACCATATGTGTCCAAGCTTTGATCACTATATCTATATACAGTATTGCATTCTTGTAGGCTTGTATTCTTTTTATTAATAATAATAATAATATCTTTATATAGCGCCAATTTATGCAGCGCTTAATGCAATACATACTGTATATTCAAGACGAGACGAGAATTGACAGACTAAGACAAACCGATACATTAGGTGTAGGGAGCCCTGCTCGAAAGCTTACAATCTTAAGGGAATGCGGTGACAAACATAATGCACAGAGAAAGGGTGAGAGATAGTGTGGTGGTTGTATCGGTGACAAGGAAGTTCTAGCAGCTAAGATGGTGCGGCTTCTCTGAGTGGGTTTTGAGATGTTTCTTGAATATTGAGAGGGTGAATGCTGAAGGTTCGGTGGAAGTAGATTCCAGAGATACGGGGCAGCCCAAGTGAAATCTTGTAGACGGGAAAAGGAAGAGATGATAAGTGAGGGGTGTAGAGCCTTAGCCCATGGGAAGAACATAAGGATCGAGTATGAGGGAAGAAATGCATGGAGGAGCGGTGTTATTTCACAGAGTGGGGGAGCAGAAGAGAAGCCTAGCAGCAGCATTTAGGACAGACTACAGAGGAGAAAGTCGAGACAATGGAATGCCAACCAGAAGAGGGACTGAATGTGAGGGATGAAGAAGAGGTTAGAGTCAAGGATGACCCCAAGGCATCGGGTCTGGTTAGTAGGAGAGATAGTCGTGTTAATGGTGATAGAGAATTCAGGTAGTGGAGTGGAGATGGAAGGAAGGAAGGAAGGAAGATGAGTTCAGCTTTAGAAAGATTAAGTTTCAGGTAGCTTTGTGACATCCATGAAGAAATAGCAGACAAACAATTGGTAATACATGACATGAGATGGAGAGAGATCAGGAGAAGACAGGTAGATTTGGGTATCATCTGCATATAGATGATACTGGAGGCCAAATGAGTTGATTAGTTTGTCAAGAGATGAAGTATAAAGAGAGAAAAGACAGAGGGCCAAAGACCGTACTGTAGTACATACGAATAAACTAGGCATGTAAATGCACAGGAGCCTACTGTTAACATAGCCAGAGTATTTGTTTTTCCAATGAAAAATGACACTAATTGCATCTAGTTGTTCTTAACACATATATGATTTATTTTGGTGAAATGCAATTAAGGGTATTTCTATTGTTGTTGCAAAAAACTTGATGTTGATACAGGAAACCATGTAGTACAAACTGAATGCAAAGCCATCAGGTATGTATGTGTATATAATTCTTTACACATCCACAAATGTTGTTGGGTGCTTGGTTGACTCTCTACCAATCCATCATTCCGTGCAGTTTGCACAGACCTTAACTGACTTGACCTGACTTGCATTAGTCTGGGCGTAATATTGATTTTTTTGTCTCTTGGTTAGATTTGCTTTCTGGCCACATTTCAACAATGGCAGCTCTGATGAGGAAATCATGAGGACATCTGGAAACACATTCTACATCCTATTTTGTCCTTTGTACTTCAAGGATCCTATAAGAATGAAATAAGCCTCTAATAATAACTTTAAATCAGGGGGAGCGGCATTTAGAATTATTTATTTATAAAAAAAGAACCATTAATGGTAAAATACTGGGTTGGTAATGCATTTTACCTGTATCCGTAGCATAAGTGCATGTTACACAAATATCTATTTTGGCAAATATTCCTCTGTTTTTGTCATGAAAAGTACAGTCTAGTGAATGGATGAGTCTGACCTAGTTTTTAATAGAGAAATACTTTTAGCTTTATTGACTAAATAGACAGTTGTGTTTCAGCTTCTTGATGCCACTATGCAAGGACCATTACTGGTATCCTTAGCAAGCCATTTGAGCTTCTCTTGTATTATTCAACATTCAATGGATGAAGAAATATCACTGATTTAACCTAACAATACACAGCACTGAGCTTAACTTCATAATGTATAGCAAAGCCAAGGAGCTCAAACATAACTCTCAATTTAGTGAATTAGTTTTGCTATGGTTTATTCATGTGGGTAAGTCTATAGTAGAGTAGGGTTGTGTCAAATACTACACATCAACAGTAAAACACTGTTTTATAGTAATACACCCTGGGGTCATATATACAGTATCTCACAAAAGTGAGTACATCCCTCACATTTTTGTAATTATTTTATTATGTCTTTCATATGACAACACTGAAGAAATAACACTCTGCTACAATGTAAAGTAGTGAGTGCACAGCCTGTATAATTCAGAATAACTCAACACACAGCCATTAATGCCTGAACCTTGGCAACAAAAGTGAGTACACCCCTAAGTGAAAATATCCAATTTGGGCCCAAAGTGTCCATATTTTGTGTGGCCACAATTATTTTTCAGTACTGCCCTCTTGGGCATGGATTTCACTAGAGCTTCACAGGTTTCCACTGGAGTCCTCTTCCACGCTTCCATGACGACATCACAGAGCTGGTGGATGTTAGAGACCTTGAGTTCCCCCAGCTTCCGTTTGAGGATGCCCCACAGATGATTAATAGGGTTTAGGTCTAGAGACATGCTTGGCCAGTCCATCACCTTTACCCTCAGCTTCTTTAGCAAGGCAGTGGTCGTCTTGGAGGTGTGTTTGGGGTCGTTATGTTGGAGTACTGCCCTGTGGCCCAGTCTCCGAAAGAAGGGGAACATGCTGGCATTCGTGGTTCCCTCAATGAACTGTAGCTCCCCAGTGCCGGCAGCACTCATACAGGCCCAGACCATGACTCTCCCACCACCATGCTTGACTGTAGACAAGACGCACTCCTCACCTAACATTTAAACACAGCCTTTCCTAGGCGAGTGTGATTTTCTGTATCATATTTGTATTAATTTACATAAAATTACAGAGTTTAATATCACTATTTCTAAATTGACAAAGTAAATAGAAAAAGTGTGTAGCGAAGACATGTAGATTGGATAGACATAAACAGCTTAGTACCCTGTTATTATGCCTGATAATTTGTAATGAAAACCAATCACCCCGTGTTCAGTTATTTGTGTATTAAAGTAATTGTATTTTAAGTTGAACTCTATAGAAATGATCTTCATTTTTCATTCTTTTGAACTAGACTGTTACGTTGGAATTAGTTATAAGAAAACTATTATTAGTTATAAGAAACTAGTCAAATTTATTTGAATATGCTTATTTATCATTTATTTTAAGGATATATATATATATCTATATATACTTTTTTTTAAAACCTCTAAATCACAGTTCAAATTTAAAGCTGTGAGAAGCCCATGTCCAGGATGAAAGCCTGGAAAACATTTTCCCTGATCAAAGTACTTGTGTATGCCATGTTGGACACGTTAAGTACTAGAGTAGTTTTGTTGGTTGAATGAGCCTTAATCTGTAAATATAACTATTTTGGAGGTATTGATTCCAAAGTAATCCAGTAAATATTGTGCGCCATTTTTATCAGTAAGCTTATTAAATAAAACTGGCCTGCTAATGCCTAAAGAAATGTTCTCCAGTTTTAGAACTGGGTTGTCAACATAGCTGTACCTATGTATATGTATAAATGTGTGTGCGTATATGGAAACAATGGAAACTACAAGACTAACCCATTGTAAATACTTTTTAAATTCTTGTTGAAATCTTAAGTTTTTCTTTTCTTTCAGTTTGTATGCAATCTCTTGTTTTACACTGTACAATTTCAGATAAGCCTTTTTGGCAAAACAAACTACAAACAAAGAAATATTTATTGATCAATATTTAATAACAGATTGTAAAGCAGCTTTTGAGAAGCACACTTGCAGAGAAGTACAGCACAGTGTGAGAGTCATGTAATGGGCTTGCATCCCGGGTCCACAGTCTGACTGTACGCTCAGATTCTTCTCTGCTTTTATGTTTTAATCTGGATCAATAGTACTTATTTTGCCTTGTACTCGGTAGTGCTAAGAAGCTTTATTCCCTCTTGCTGATTGTGGAGCTACACCAAACTTAGCTATAGTTTTCTTTCAGTGGTGGAATTCCATATATTCATCGTCCTTCTAGGGTTGGTAAAAGATGAGAGAAAGATGAAAGGCAGGGACATTCTTGACATTGGCCAGGAACATTGAGAATAAGAGCCGGGGAGACCTTCTCTCAATTTTTACTTTTTATTGTTTTATGCCATTGTAAGTGTTTTGATATTATGTGGCATGTTTACTAAGCTATAAATTGTTTACTGCCTGCAAGCTAAATATGCATTAAGGGTTAATGCAGCAAATCTTGATGGGGTTGGCCTTTCATCGTGCATAGTGAAGTCATAGCGATATAATGCATTATCCTGGCTTAACTAACCGAACTCCGTTTTCACTATATAAATAATGGAAAAGTATTGAGTTTATTTTTGTGTAGCTCGCTAAGGTGTACTGAAGATATTCTGTTACCGATGACCGATAATTGCTATTTTTGTCTATGTATGTTCGCCTACACCTGTCAAAATCACAATGCCATTGTAATGTTTATTGAGATTTCTGGTTGTTCATTGATTATTTTTTAAGACCTGTCAGCCGCACGTGATGAAAAAAATGTGCTTATGCATTTTTTACATGTAATGTTTTGCACACGAGTTACACTGATGATTGAAAAGAAAATCCTTTCTATACGTTTATATTTTGTATTTTGTCAATTGCTCTCAAGTACTTTGAATGCTTAGCCGCTTGAACGTTTTGAGTGCTAATTATATCTTTCATTCCATCGATTTTAGGTGCTGATTGTAGAACTTCGGCATCTGATATAATAGACGGACCGTCTGCAATGCTTAATGAACAGAAAAGCGAATTTAAGAAAACAGACAAAACCAAAAAGGTTAGTTGAATGGTAAATTACTTTGGTGACTTTTTGTAGTGTTTTGCGCTGCAGTGGTTTCTGAGTATGCAGCGCTAATTGGTATTGGTTTGTAGAAAAAGAATAGAATTAATTGCACCTACAGTGTATTTGTCTATTCTGTAAAAATAATGACAAAAACCAGAGGAATAACTTTTGTACCTCTTATGTAGCTAGAGCGGGAGCGGCAGTATTTACAATCGCTACCTTAATTGTAGAACAAAATACCTTTCTTTACAGGTAACTATGATTCATGTTTCTTAATTTCAGCTATTTGCGTGACATGCTAAATTTTTCTCAGGTTAGACTTAAACGTTAAACTACCTTCAGGGTTTCAGAGCTTTTTCTATTTCGGAACATATAATATTGAACTGGCAAAAAAAATGTCAATGAATATGTACAATAAGCAATATTGTGTACTATAGTAGCAATACAAAGATGTCCTTATGAAAGAAGGTGTTGGGCATGTGTAGTCGGTACACATGTGTGGGCATGTGTACATGGGTACTAGCCCAGCTAAGCAAGGGCTAGGCCAGACTTTCCAGCAATATGAGTCTTCAGGAGGACCAAATACTAAATAAAGGGAGAAATTTTAGCCGGCCCCCATATCTGTTGGAAGGTTACATATTAGTGCTAGATTGTGTGTGTTGCCTTGTACATTTGCGTGGCACATATATTACAAGATGTCTATTTTGATGTGGAAAAAAAGGTTTTTCTTACAAATTTTCCCTTGAGGTTGGTGAATTTTCACTCATCTCTAATATGTATATATTTCAATACATGTCCATCAATTCTAAAAATGACATGAATACAGTAATATTTTCTTATAAATTAGATGGCAGGGCATTAGCAGTCTTAAATTGTGTACGTTGATCAATAAATGGGCTTTTATATCTTTTGTAAGTAATAATCCACTTCTTATGAACATGTTTTTGGCGCAATTGATTTACGTTTTTACAGTGTAATAAAAATAGGTTACTTAGGGTTTAAGACATCCTTTGGATCCATAGATGTGAAACAAAATTTTCTTCAATTTGTACAATCAAATCAATTTTGTTTCTTTGTAATGTGTTTGCAGGTCAAAAAACATGTCTGTATTGCAAATACGCTAAACAATAACAATCTCATTGTCGATAAAACTATAGGATAGGAAGTGGTGCTAACTAGTAACCAAGTAAATAAATACTTTTTTTGTTTGCTAATATTCCTAAGATTTTAGTAGGCGTAGTAACTCCTTCAATACCAGTAGCCTGCAAGGGCCTGCCTAGAAATGTGTAACATATCCGTAGCTGACTGATCAGATTTGCTAAAAGTGACTGGAAATGCCAGATCTGTGATTTGTCACCAAAGTTGTTGCAATATTTAAAGATCACTATTGCTAGCAAGTAAGATAAATTTGTTTTTCTTGCCGCCTTTATGACATCACCATATGTTGCACTCGATGATGATGTCTTCCAAGGGCAGAGACCACACAAACCAGCAGCCTTATTAGGGTTCATAGTGTTTGACAATACTTATCCATATTGCAGCTTTTTTTTTGCTAATAGAAGACTCAGGGGGTTTTCTGTAGCATTTTGGATTTTACAATTATGTAAAATAAAATCTTATTTGAAATATGTATGGAGGACTTTAGAATCCGTTAACTGAAAATGAAAGAATGATGCTGGGGGGAATCAATTTTTTAGAGCTTTTAAAGTGTATTTCTGCCATGTGATAATAAAACGGCTTCTCTCAATATATTATTGATTAAATAATCCACAAATTAATTGAAAAGCAAAAGGTGCTTATACGATAATCTGATATGCCCTTAAAACCTTTCTGATGGAAAATATTTAAAACTCCCTCCTAATCCATGTATGAGTTATTTACTTTTTGAAATTAAGTGGGCTGTTGGCACCCATGAAAAACCCCATGACTCCTGTCATGGAACTCTGCACCCCTTTTCTTTTCTGTGGAAGGCAACTGGTAACTTCTGCAGGTATTTGCTAACATTTCTAAATACTTCAATAGTGTTCATCGTCTCAAGCAAACCAAGATCTTATTTCAAATATTAACATACCCTAGGGGTACTGCCAGTCATGTATTCTGGCCCAAGTTGACTAAGCGTTAGGTGGCAGGTCTTGGTGGGTACCAGTAACCCCTTACTACAAACAGCGAGCCTATCGCCCTCTTGGGTGATCAGGCTCCCTCTTGTGGGCCAGTAAAAAGGGCGATTGCTAATCTCCTCAGCTAGCCCACTAACACTGTGGAGGACTGTGCAGAGTCTGTGCAGCCTCCATAATTCACATTTGCTGGAGCTGCGCCTCCTTGAAAGACAGGGCACCAGGATACGCTGTCATATTCTGGTGCTCAGCTGTAAGGAAGGCAGCCTAGCAGAGGCCCCTGCTAGAGCTGCCTTGGTTAAGCCCAGGTCAATGTGGAAGATAGATACGCCACTGTGTATTTCCCATTAAAAGCACTTTTTCGGTCTAGGTTTGCTGTTGCACAACCATTGAGTTTATGTAGAAAATGATACTGAAACTGGTTCAGTGTATGAAAAGCAGTTAGTTTATTTAGCAGGGAAGCTTGCTTTTTAAGCTTTTTACCTGATTCAAGTTTTATAAATAAACTCGCTATGAGTTGTGGCTCCCCACAAGCTTGACACAGGTCAAAACAAACCTATACAGTATAGAATTTTCATTTAAGTAGGTACAATTAGCAGATAAATCACAGTGAAAACAATGTATTGTTATGATTTCTGAATTTTAGTTGGTAGTCCTTGTCTGGAACAGCAATGCAAGAATGTTACATACAATTCATACAATTTAAAGACATGGTTTTGTTCATGTAAATGTCCACATGATCTAAGCCGATTGATGGTCATAACAAGAGAGAGACCCGAGGGAATGTTGTAATGCATCAGATCCGAAAAACAGCATCTATACGTAAAGAAGAACAAAAATATGTTTTACTTCTACATGGTAATATGAAGCGGCCCAGGAAAGAAAACATTTAAAAGTTCTCAGCTGATTTCCCAATAGCACATCCAATACAAATAAAATATTGTGACACTCAACCTTCAACCCCCAGGTTCCAGGTTCCAGGTTGATTACCTTTTTACAATAATAACATAACACACAAAACACATATGAAGTGACAACACCCGCAGTCAGGGCATAGGTACAAAAGATATGCAAGTGAATACCAATAAAAACAAACGCCAAATGAAATGTCAAATCATAATTGTGTTCTCTGCAAAATAAAAATGTATTCGTAAACAGGGCCATCTCTGCCTACTCAGAGGATAGTATAACAAGTAATTTCACATTTTCATAATTAAATGCCGCCAACTCCATATCCTTACCACTCGAAAAGTAAAGCATGTAATCGCCTGAAGAAGACACCTCTAAGGTCATAAAAGCTTAGGTATCAACTAGAGCTCCATTTTCTCTTGGGCTTAGATCGTGTATCCATATTTATTCTAATCTAAGTCTTCTCAGTAATTAGCCGACTAGCAACTTAGCAGTGCAGGCTGGACTTCATAGAAGAAGAATTTGGCTGCAGATAAGAAGAATTTCCTCCGTTGGTCCCATTCTGGTTCAAATCTATTTGGTTTCATTCCAACAAGCTTCTAGAACGAGTGAACTTTTTAAGTGAGAGCTGATGAGGCATGTCTTAAACAAGCTCCTAATGGAGGTCACAACATTCCCGCCTTTTGGATATACAAGGCTTTTCATTTGCAGTGCACTTTCTTAATAAAACACCATGCCGTCCCATAGTTTACACATTGTCAACTAGATCCCGGATGTAGTAAAGTCTAAACATTACATGTTGATTTATGCTGAGAAGGAAACCCTATTGATCATTGATATTCTTTACTATATATCAATTTGTATGTCCACTATATATCAACTTGTATGCTCATGAAATGGTATAGAACTGTAAACTGAAAGAGGATAAGTAATAAAAGTAGCTATGAAATGTGGTCTTTTTTATTAACCAACAAGATGAAATTCTAGGAGCATACTTTCCCATTATATATACATCATATACTTAAGACTACTAACACTCCATTTATGGTGGAATTGTACAGGAACTAAGGTCTATCAAATCATTAAGTAGGTATATTGTCAGCCCTGATTCTCTGAACATAAGATGTAGTCCTTTTCATCTTTTTTGGCAGTAAAAAAAACATGCACACATATACATATATATTTATAATGTTTCAAAGCTCCAATTTTCTTTTTTAGATTTGTTACTGCAAAACTTGCATGAGGCTTTTGCCTTCTCTATGAGATTAGATCCACATCTTCTAAGGAAAACACAATTTCCTTGCACGTTATTCAGGGATGTTCAGAATAGTGTCCTGATTGATATTCTCAGCTTGGCTTTAATATTTTAGGCATTTAGCGCGGAAACATTTAATTAGGGAAATGTTTCTAGACAAAGAAACATAGCTAGGAACGTATCTCATGCTGTTCACTATCTGTTTTCCCAATCATGCTCTTGCGTGAGTTAATTCACCAATTGCAGCTTGACAGTGCTTCTGTCTTGGTTTTTTTTTTGTCCCTCCTGATATATTATTATTGTCTTTTAAAGTAAAATAATTAGATTTTATAATGAGAGAGTTTATAAATGTAACTACGGTAATTGTGTTACATTTGTCTATTTTTCAATATAAAAAACAGGACATCTGTAAAATCTGGAAATAAAATTAATAACAAATAGGCGCAGAACTGTTTTTTTTTGTATATTCAAATTTTGTTTCTGAAAACAATTGTAGATAAAGAACTGTCAATATTCTGTATGAAGATGTATCTTCACATATTAATACTGTTTCCTTTCTATGTTAACATATAATATTTCAATAATAACAGTTTTCCTGAAGGAAGATTTTCTACTGTCCTTTGCTTGCCTGTGTTGAATGTTACCACCAGGCTGTGCTCTTGTCTCATCAGTCAGTCTGCTGGAGTTTCTTCCCAAACTTCCAGAACTGTAAAATGCTTTGGAATTAGAAGACTATGCATTCACCTAATCTTTTTTTGTTTGGTTTATCCTTTTATATACTACTTAATTGATTCAAAATGTCTATACCTATTTTGCAGCAGCGACATATAGATGATTTTCCAGACCTGGACATTCTTTCTGTAATGTTTTTTTTTTTTAATGTCAATTTTTGCTGGTTTATTTATTGTAAACTGGCATTCTATATAGAGCTACGATAATGAAATCTTCTGCAGGACTTAAATCATGTCACACAGCTACATAACTTGTATCCTAGTGGCATATTAATAGTATAGATTTAAAGCTACCACTTGCAACGGTGTTCCAATCTAATGAACTAGAGGGAGCCTTAGAAAATTTCTTCAATTGTGCCTGGGGAAATTTGTATTTTTTTCCGGGTTCGTGTTCATCACACTTATAGTCCGTAATCTATTAAAACCATAGTAAAAGTAATCCATCTAGCCAAATAGTTTGCCTGAATGGAGCAATGAAACTCACACAGAACTGGGGGTGGTGACTCTCAGCTTACTAACCTTGTTTTAATATGACATTGTAAGAGACATGTGATACCAGCTTTAGTGCTGTGAAGTTGTTTGTGTTGCCCTATAAAATCTATTACCTCATCAAGTTATCTTTGCTGTTCTAACAAATGAGTTGCAAGCAGAACATTTGCTCTTACCTTTCTGAGACATGACAAGGTAAACTGCTGAAAATTGTCACGTTGCAGCGAATAGGGAGCCATATACATCATGATCTTGGAACATGCACCAAGTCTGCCAGCCCCTACACATGCTTCTATAAGGCTTCATTGGGCATCAAAGTTATAACAGACATTGTGTTGTGTTTTTAGGGACACAGGCCCTTTTAGGGACACAGGCCGGCAGACCACATTTAGCGGGCAGGCCACACGTTGGACGCCACTGGTACAGAACATTGTATGTTAAAGTTACCTTTGTGCACGGTGGCTTCCATAGTATTCCATTACAGACTTCAGGGACCCAGTGGGGCGATTTACTACATGATCATTGTAGTGTCCAAGTGTTTACTTTGTATGTAGCTCTTACCCTCTCACTGTCTATCATTCATTGTAAAGCAGATAGTAAAAGTGTAATAGTCAACCCTCTTCCTGATAAAGATTAACCCCTAACCATTCAGTATATTACTTGGACTGACTTAGTTTGACTTTTAGGGAGCTTAGTTTCAATCAAAAACAAGATAAACCTTGCAAAAGGATGACCAACAAACCTGTGAAACACCAGTGTGCTAGTAAAAAAAAAAAAAGTGTGAACTTACTTGGGTATAAAAATATATATATATTTTATTAGCACACTAGTATTTCACAAGTTTGTTGGTCATCCTTGTGCAAGGTTTATCTTGTTTTTGCGTGTCTTTTATACAATGTTAGGTGTATTGTTGTTTAATTTATAAACAATTGCTACTAAGGGGCCCAAAGCGTGCCAAGAAAATGTCCCCCACACCATTTCATCATCATCAGCCTCAACAGTTGATACAAGGCAGGATGGATCCATGCTTTCATGTTGTTTAATCCAAATTCTGACCCTGCCATCTGAATGTCACGGCTGGGATCGAGACTCATCAGACCAGGCAACGTTCTTTCAGTCTACCATTGTCCAAATCTGTTGAGCCTGTGAGAATTGTAGCCTCAGTTTCCTGTTCTTAGCTGACAGGTGTGGCACCCAGTGTGGTCTTCTGCTGCTGTAGCCCATCTGCTTCAGATGAACAGGTTTACCTAAAAAGTGGCCAGTGATTGTGTGTATGTATATTAAAAACACTCAATATTTTTCTAATAAAAATATTTTTAACATTATTGCCCAGTTACCGGTAGCTTTAGAATATTATGGAGTATGGATCCCAGCAGAAGTTGTAGAGGCTAATATGGTGAGGTAGACATTTAAGCATAGTCATATGGCTATATCCCGCATCTAAGGCAATACTAAGGAGTGACTAAGGTGTGAGTCTTTGCATCAATAAAAATAAGCAGACTAGATTGGCTGAATGGTTTTAATTTTCTGTCAAGATCTGTTTCTATGAGCTTGCAGTGGTCACTCCAAGTTTGACAGAGCTAAGCAAATGAATGCCAAAACAAACTTCTCCGCATAACAACTTCAACAGAGGGATCCAGTCTTCGTTTCCAGACCTTCTTCGTAGCTTACATCTAATTTTTCAGTTGCTGCAATCAAATGTCAGAAGTCACATACAACTGGGCAGGATCATGTTTTTTTGTGAGAACAGATTTCTAATTGATGATGGATTGATTCTGGCGCTGCTGTATATCTCTTGTTTCTGCCAAGCATTACTCTTAACACAACACTTTAACATGCTTATTTGTTATATTTCCTCATTTATATCAAGATGTTCTTTGCGATGTAATCTTTTATGTAGATGTTGTTACCATAGCTTTTTGTGTCTCTATGGGCTTGTTTGATTTTAATGGAATTATATAGTCTCACGAGGAAGGCTTTTATGCAGCCTAAACTTTGAATGGAGCTTTATTATAATTTTTTTTTGCCCTTCATAAAAAATTGAAGATGGCAGGAAAGCTATGAGAACACATTATATAAAATACCACTTGCTGGAGTGTGATGCACAAAACATGCTAAAAAAGTTTTATCAGAAGAGAAGTATTTCTGGAAGCCAGTGGGGGGGTAATAACTCAAAAATCTAGCACTGATGGTAGGTTTTAAAATAACAGGCAAACAATTTCTCGAGCCCACGGTTTCTTCTACATTTCATTTTACTCATGTAATTTTACATTTCTGTTGTCCTTCCCCTCCCAACTAGAAAGAACATCAGTGAAAGTGTTTAGGAACAGCAGCAAAAGCTGAAGTGCATAGTGCCTAAAAGTCACCAACCCTCTGCTGATTCTATAGCTGAAAGGTTCCGAACTTCCACTGGCATTAATAATAGCACAAAAACTGTGCAGCGGGAGCTTCATGGAATGGGTTTCCATGGCCATGCAGCTGCATGCAAGCCTCACATCACCAAGTAAAATGTTTGGATTGAGCGGTGTAAAGCATTCCGCCAATGGACTCTGGAGCAGTGGAAACGTGTTCTGTGGAATGATGAATCACGTTTCTCTGTTTGACAGTCTGATGGGCAAGTCTGGGTTCGACAGATGCCAGGAGAATGTTACCTGCCTGACAGAATTGTGCCAACTGTTTGGAGTTTGGTGGAGGAGGGATAATGGTATGGTAAGCCCCTTACTTCCAGTGAAGGGAAATCATAATGATTCAGCATACCAAGACGTTTTGCTATGCTTCCAACTTTGTGGAACAGTTTGAGGAAAGCTCTTTTCTACTTCAGCATGACTGTGCCCAATGTGCAAAGGTCCATAAATACATGGATGAGTTTGGTGTGGAAGAACTTGAGTGCCCCCCTCTGACCTCAACCCCATTGAGCACCTTTTGGGATGAACTGGAACAAAGATTGCGAGCCAGGCCTTCTCATCCAACATCAGTGCTTGACCTCACAGATGTTCTACTGGATGAATAGGCAGAAACACCCCAGAATTTGGTGGAAAGCCTTCCCAGAAAAGTGGAAGCTGTTATAGCTGCAAAGGGGGGCGACTACATAGTAATGTCTGTGTTCTTAGAATGAGATGCCGTAAAAGTCCCTGTTGGTTTCGTGGTCCTCGTGTCCCAATTCATGTGTCCATATAGTGTATGTGTGTGCCATCAAATATTTTTCTTTTTAACCATACGGTTTTTTTTTTGTTTGTTTTTTTTAGAATACAAGATCATTGGTGATGACAAGCATGAGCTCTGAGTAAGTATTTTACACTTCTCTTTAAATTGCTTTCTTCCATATAGATATTTTAACTTACTAAAGCCAAAAGGAGTCTTTTTGATTATAAAATTATCAGTTTTGCACTGACTTAAACCTGATATCCGCAGTTGTGGAGGGAAAAATATGTTTGACTCCTAAAACTACATATGACTACATGGCTTGATGGGAAACTGCATGCTCAGCTAAATGTGGTATTGTATGTTAATGAATAACTGGAATAAATAGCCTTGCCTGGCTATAATATAGTGTTCTTGTTTTCTGGTTTTGACCCTTGTATGTAGTCTCAGCTCATGGTGTGGCATGACAACTATAATCATAAATCTAATGGAGGTGCTTGGGGCCGAGTACCAGGAGTCTGTTACAGTTATCATATGGGAAAAGGGCATTTAATTGGAACTCCCAGTTGGCAAAAAACTTTAAGGAATACACCAATCAGCCATAACATTTTGACCACTGACAAGTGAAGTTAATAACACTGATAATATCATGGCACCTATCAGTGGGTGGGATATATTAGGCAGCAGGTTGCCCATGCTGACTCCTGGCTACTGGTGAAAGTTCCTACAATAGGCACGTGAGCATAAGAACTGGACCACGGAGCAATGGCAGATGGTGGCCTGGTCTGATCTGGTTTTCTTTTACATCGTGTGGATGGCCAGGGCATATGCATTAGTTACCTGAAGAACACATGGCACCAGGATGCATCCATGGAGGCCCCACCTCGCAACTTACAGGACTTAAGGATAGACACCACAGCACACCTTCAGAGGTCTAGTACTGTCCATACCTCGACGGGTCAGGGCTGTTTTGGTGGCAAAAGGAGGGCCTACTCAATATTGGGCAGGGGGTCATAATGTTATGGCTTATCCCTCTATGTCATTGTCCAGTTGGACTACTCATTGGGAAACAAATATGAAAGTAATTAAACAACGGTTATTGCGGTCCAGTTACGATGGCTGAAGGTTCTTTTGACCTCAGATGCTCATTCGGGAAGATGTCAGCTATTATGCATCATAAATTGCATCTGGTGGGATTGTCCAGCAGTTTACCAGTCTTGACTCCAAGTCCTAGGGCTTCTTAATTACCTTTCCCAAACCTGTTATGTTAATGCTACAGGGTACAAAGACAATTATATACGTCCGACTTTTGGTCCATGGTTTGCTGAGTTTGGTGTGGAGTAAATTGAATGGCATGCACAGAGTCCTGACCATAACAACACCTTTAGGGTGAATTAGAAAACCTATTGACCATGACTACAACAACACCTTTGTGATGAATTAGAGAACCTTACACAGTTACACAACCATGCTCACACGCACACACAGTTACACGCACACACTATGAATCCTTTTGAACAGATACGTGGAGACAAGAAGAAACGGCCACAGGGGCCTTAGTTATACCGATGGATATGACATCACTTTGGAGCTCCAACAGCCTTCCATGTTGCATGATGTATTTATCAGCTGCAGAGTTTGGATTAAAAAAAAAAGAAAACCTAATGCGAGCCAGGCCTTCTCATCCAACATCAATGCCTCACTTAATATATGTTTATTTTGCTGAATGGGCACAAATCCCCATGCACACGCTCCAAAATCTTGTGAAATGTCTTACCAGAAGAGTGGAGACTGTTATACCAGCTCCATATTAATGTCTATGGGTTTGGAAAGGGATGTCCAGTAAGCTTATATAGATATGATGGTCAGTTATCCACATACTTTTGTTCATATTGTGAAGTTTGTGCCGCATAGATAGATATGTCACTTTATCTCTGTGGCATTCTGAAACAGTGGAACAGCATAAAACAACCCTAGTCCTTCCACATAATGTAAGCACTTAATTATTAGAAGCCCTCAAAAACAGTGGCAATGGCTATTAAATGATATTGAACTAGCAACTAACTCACTCTAATTAAAACGATAGTATAAAATAAAGAAATAGAACATGCTGATTGAATTTGTTTCAATAATGCACTCCTTCTCAATTTCCAAAGGGATATTTTAATGCAAAGTAGACTTGTGCATTCGTCTTCGGGCGAACATGAAAACGAGCACGAAGAGGCCGTTTTTTTGTTCGTTCCGAAGGAACGTAGAACAGAATACAGTGCCGGCAAACCGTAGGCGAAGACGAAGACTCACAATCACGAAGAATCGAAGATTCTTCGTGATGGTCTTCGTTTTTGCCGCGCAACCGCCAAAATTTCAAACAGGAGTGAGCTGATCCTCGTCTGTCCAATCAGCTCACTCTTGTGACGTCACGCTAAGGGTCTCGTCCAATGCCTGTGCTGCTGTTTTTTTGAATTCTGAAGGCGCCTTTATAAGACCAGAGCTTGCCTGAGAGATCCATTCATTTTTCGCTGTGACTGCTTTGGCAACACTGCTGTGCTGCATCCGAGCGTTACAGAGAGAGATTGATTGTGATTGTTCTGTTCTGTGTGAGACTGGTAAGCCTTAGCCTGCCATTTCTCACTGTGTACTTCATCCTCACTTCAGTGCTACTTAATTAATATATTTAATAATAATAATTTGATTAATTTAATTTTTTTTAAATTAATTTGTCATCAACTTTAGTGTAAGTGCTGTTGAGTTGACAGTGCACCCAGTGCCTCAGTGGCACTGGGGTGCCCTTGCCCTGGGCTGGCACTAGTGCCTATTGCCTGTCCTGCTTAAATAAATTAAATAGAATTTATAAATTACAATTTAATAGAATCTATAATTTAATAGTTCATTATAATATTATATATATATATATTTGTCAGTCATATATATATATA